>VZRZ01004550.1:580301-595432 GCA_013398175.1 Climacteris rufus
GAGCGGGGATGGGAATGGGAATGGGGGATGATGGGGAGCCGTGGAGATGGGGGCGGATGGCAGTGAGGGATGGGCGCGTTGTTGTGCCCCTGCGGGGTGGTGGCGGTGCTGCCTTGTGCCCACAGGGGAGGCCGGTAGGGTTGTCCACTTGGCACGCTGTCCGGCCCTTTGCTGAGATGTAGGGTGCAGGCAGCTGCTGGCATCGGGATGGGAAAGCCAAAATCAGCTTCGGCCACCAAGGCTCACCCCAGTGGGCAGGGGAGCTTCTGGAGCAGATGGAGGAGCTCACTGCCCCATGGCTCACCCCCACAGCTGCTTCTCCGCAAAAGCCCGGGAGGAGACCTGGGTTCCCATGAAAGAGGTCTCAGGAGGACAGCAGCTGGATTCAACCTCACGATCCTTCCCGGTCCTCAGCCATCATTTAAAGCGTTAAAAATCCTTCTGTGCTGGCTCAGACTCCCAAGGACTGAGGGCCCTTTGTGTGCAGTGCTGACACGGCAGGCTGGCCCGTGAAGGCAGGATTGTACCAGGTCTGGGGGACAGAGCGCGCAATGAATAAACCTCACTGTTTTCCCCCTGTAATTCTCCAGATCCCAGAGTTCCTCCCAAGCATGGGGCTGGACAGTCAGTGCCCTACCCCCATTATGATTTTTCCAGGTATTCCAGAGCAACCCTGATGATGAGTCTCCCACCAGCCTGCACAGCTTCCCATCGCTGCTCCAACAGCTGCTCGTGGGCAGGTGGTGCCTCGCAGCCACGATGGCCATCCCTGGCATTGCTCCTGGCACACCACCCTGCCTGCACCTCCTCGCCTGCTGAGGTGGAGGCCAGACCCCCAGCGTGCCCCAAAACTTCCCACATATAAAATAATGGGTGGCAATGACCAGCACTTAAGTTAAAATGATGTCAAAGCCAAGCTGGGAGTTTGAGGAGAGACAGAGAGAAATGTGACTACAACAAAAAGGGCTTGGGGATGGTCTCCGGAATGCAAAATCAGGAGGAATTCTGGTGTTTCACCAAAAGCTGCCATTTCCAGCTCCCCTCAGTGCTGAGCATTACTTGTCACCTCTAACCTTGAAGCAGCTCATCCTCCGCTTTGTTTCACTTGGACTGAGCACAAGACACTGAGCCCCAGCACAGGGACAGATCCACAGCCACCCTGGCACAGCTCTTGGGAGCAGCCAGCTCCTGCTGGCAGATGAGGCTCATCAGGAGGATCCAGTTGGGAAGAGAGATGTTGCTTCCCTCCTGCAGGCCTGGGGAACCTGCTGGTTTCTCTTATCTCTCCTCTCTGACCCTGCCCTCACGGGTGCACATGGACTCAGCTGCTCATGGGACAGAGCATCCCATGGCAGCTCTGCTGGGCAGAGAAAAGGAGTGAGAGCAGCCACCTATGTGAGAGAGGCTGGGAGTGACTGGATCTGGATGGGCAGACTGGATTTTGCTGCTAAGGAGGTGAGGGCCAAGCTGCTCACGGCTGCCCTGGCAAAGGGAATTGCCTGTGCCAGGAGGGAACACACAGAGCAGAGCAGGAAGGGGACAGGGGCAGGTGCCCCCACGTGTCCTCATGGCAAAGCTCTTCAGTTAGTTCCCCATCATCCTCATGAGTCTGTCATTAAGCAATAAAACCTTTAAAAAGGAGTTTAAAATATATTTCAGCATTGCTTTGTCTTCATGCAGCCCTGGCGCACCACCTCACCCCCAGTTTCCCGCCCGGAGATGGCCAGCGGCCAGCACTGGAACTGGAGAGCTCTGGCAAGGTTTCCTGTAGTTTCCATCTGGTTTCCACCGTGCCTTGCCCCTCTTTGCCCACCAAGTGTCTCACCCAGGTGTGGGAACCAAGCGCTGGCTGCCCAGGGTGCTGAGAGGAGGCGGGCAGGGTGCCTGGCACAGGGCTGGGTGTGCTCCGGCACTGGAAGCAGTGCCAGCCGAGGGATTAGGAGAGCTGAACAGGCTCCATATCCACGGCAGAGCTAGTCAAACGGCACCAGCAATTAGGGAAATCCTGGCACTTTGTCTGACAAAGACGGGGAGATCAGGCCCTCTCTACAGCTCCACTGGGGAGTCCCGCCCTGATGTGATTTTGGTTCCTGCTCCACAGAGCAGCCACACGCTTTGCTCAGAGGGGGAGCCCACAGGGACAGCATCTCCCCACATCCCAGAAGCCTCACCTCTCTGCAGCTGAGGAATGCTGCCGGGCAGACGTGCTGGGGGCTCCGCAGTGCTCTCCCCTTCTCTCCTTGCAGAAGGCGAAATGCATTTGAACATTTTGAGGTGCTTTTTCATTGTCTGTACCTGGTCAGTGAGGACCATGGCACTTCTCTGTCCCTCACCTTGCAGGAACTGCTGATTTCAACAGCTTTGCATTTGGCTCACTCAGAATGAATTGTGTTTTCTTGCAATAACTTTTCGGTGATGTTGATGGTGGTTCAGGCATTCAGACCTCAGCTCAGCTCACACCCCAATGCCTGCCTTATATCCCAATGTTTCACATGTTATTCCAGCTAAACGTTGCTTCATTTTAACCTGTCCCTGACCTGGGGTCCCTTAGGACAGACATGCTTGAGTTGTATAACCCAGCTTTCTCTTTTGTGAAAAGCTGAAACCCCATTAAAATGGGAGCGGAGGGTATTTCACAGTTACAAGATGTCAGCAGCCAAGAGGTTTAAGAAAAGCAGGAGGGAGAGAGGCTTCCAACAAAATCCTCAGGGCTGGCAGCCTTGTGCCTGTGCCGCAAATAGCTTGTCCTGTGGCTCATCTGCAAACTCTTAACATCCACATGACTTGGCTTATGCCATGATTACCTTACCTGCCAGCCAGCCTCGTCTGAAAAAGGAACAGAGAAGTGCAAAGGCATTCCTGCACCAAGCCCTGCAGGAATGCGCTGGGGTCCTGTTCTGCCTCTGCCGCTTAATCGCCGGGGGAATTTGTACCCTCTGCCTTACCCGCAGCTGCCGGCTCTCAGCAGCCCCTGGAGTATTTAAATTGCAGATGGAGCTGCTGCTGGCTTTTACCAAAGTTGGTCTGACGTCCAGAGTGGCCATTAAGCTCCCGAAATGCCCCTGGCTCTGGGCATACAGAGGAACAAGAATGCAGTGATTTGCGGTCACCCTGCAGGTCACAGCCGGGGCTGTAATGACGGCTGGCACGGGGGCATGGCCGTGGCTCAAGGGAGGGGCAGCTGCTCACCGCAGTCCTTGGGCTGCCTTTTTATGTCTGTTTCAAGGACCGGTTAAATAAATGGCAATCTGTAACTCTCCCCCTTGGTCAGCAGCCTCTAGGTAGCTACAGCAGTGATGTGCAGCAGGCCAGCATCCTGCTCCTCTCCCAGCACAGGCACAGCCCATGCAAGCCATCCTTCTGGGCACCTCTTGCTGTGGCATGGCTACACAGGCACTGCCATCACCTGTGGTCCTCATGCACGTAGGGGCACAGGAAAGCAGGGCTGGAGCTTCCTCCTATTCCTGTGGGACCCAGAGGCCAGCCTCAGTCTCCAGCCACGCTGTTATTTCCCTGCTGTCACTGGGTGGGAGTCTTGTGCAACCTGCTCTGAGCCCAGGCTGTGCCAGAGGCCCCCTGGTCCCTTCTTGCCTCAAGAGTTCCCTCCTCGCCCAAGGTGGGTGCCGAGAGTGAGATGCCATTGCAGCTGCAAGGGGCTCATGGCTGCGAAGGGGGGCATCAAACTCCAGGAAATGTCCTGAGGAGTCAAACACAACTCAGGCTCTCCAGGCTCTGGCACCACAGGAACCCACACAGGTCCCTGCGTAGGATTTGGGGTCACTGTGGCTCCAGCAAGCACATTTAGTTCTGCTCTTCTATGCAAATCCTGTCTCTGCTGCCAATTTGGGGGGGGAAGTTGTGGCCGATGGGGAGGGTGCACTTTTGTTCCGGGTGCTGTGCTGCAATGGGGCTGGGGAATCCCGTTTCCAGTAAGCATGGGCAGCATGCCAGGGGAACTGAGTGTGCTGGGGTGGCCGGGGAACACCCACAGGGCTGAGGGGGTGCAGAGGGGAGGAAAAGGAAAAATAAAGCAGTGGCAGAGGAAAGAGGTTTATCATTTCTCTGCAGAGCTCTGGGGCCCAGCCACAAGGGGTTTTCTGAGCCATGATTCAAAAGCACACCGGGCTCCTCCATGCAGCTGTGAGCTCAGAGAAAGCCCAACAGCCCTGCTGGGGTGGGCATGGGAAGCGGGGACTCCCCAGCTTCTGCTTCATCCCCTCCGGTGTGTTGGTGAGCTCAGGCAGGAGTGCAGCCAGCTGGGAGCAGCCACGCAAAGCTCTGCCAGGCTCAGGGCTGTGGGCAGACCCCGGGGCACCCCTGCAGGGAGCTCAAATGGTGCACAAGACAGGGGAGAAGGGGGATAGGCTGTGGTGTGGCTGCTCCAGGGGAAGCAAAACAGGAATACTTCTGGGCAGATGGGGCAGAGACTGTCCAGGAAGTGTGGGCAGGGTATCTGCAGTGAAGAGCTTGTACCCCACTCCTCCTCAGTGCAGGACCCTCAGCGACCCCCAAAGAGCTCAGGTGTGGGGTGACAAACAGGGACAGTGAGGAGGCTGCCAGGGGCTGGGCAGGTGCCCCAAGTCCTGCCCTGGGGCTTGCCAAATGCTCAGGATCTGCTGCGTCCCAGGGACAGGGGAGATGACACAGTTCAGGGGTGCTCTGGGATGGGATGTGGTGCTGACTCAGGCCACCGTAGGAGGGCTGGTCCCACAGTCAGCTGTCCCTGGCCAGCTGCCAGCCCAGCACCCTGCCCTCAGAAAGCCTTCATTTTCGGGTGGCAGAAAATCAACATCCTTCTTTCCAAAAGGTCACATTGAGGCAACGCAGTGGGGCAAAGTGTGAGAGGGAGAATAGACATTCTGAGCCCTCAGCCTGGCTCTGTGGGGCATCTCTCCCTGGCCCTGGTGGGATTCACAGCCCCACAGAGGGACAGAGCTGCTATGGCCCCACATTGGCCATCAAGGGAGGGAGAACAAGGATTAGGGTGCTCAAAGGCTGAACGTCAAGCCCTGCCACCCCAGCCACTGCTGTCCAAACACTTCTCTGGTGTGCCCCAGGCAGGTGCTGCAAGCACAACCCTCCACACCACTGGGACATTCACCCAGGGCAAAACAGCTTCCAGAAACCATCTGGGATCAAACTGCCCTGGAGACCCAGAGGAAAATATGTAGAAACTGGGTTTTTTCTCAAAACCTACTCATAAGAAGGGTTTGCAAGTGCGAGGAGCTGCTTCAAAGCAGACGAAGCAGCAGGTGCCCAAGTCAACATAGAAACCAAAACCCTGTGGCTTGTGGAGTGGTGAGAGTGCAGAGTGGCCACAGCCTGTGCCAGGTGAGAGACCTGGTTTATATTTGACACAGTGGCTGGAGCACTCAGCCAGATTTTGCCATACTGCTGCACTCTTCCTCTCTGCAGTGCCATGCCCCACCCGTGGCAGGTTTGGCAGCATCTGGGAACCAGCTCTGCCTGTCTGCTCTTGCTGCTTCACTCAGGGAGAAAACCCCTGTCACCCAACACCGGCGTGCCCAGCGGTGTAAGCCACCCAGCACCGCCCTGCAGTGGGCAGTGGGTACACAGCCATGTCCCTGGTACACAGCCCCTGGTCCCTCCAGCAGGCACTGTCCCCAACAACACCCCTGGCCCCGTGACACAGGGACACCCAGGGGTGCCCAGACCTGAGCTGAGTGGTGTCAGCAGCAAGCACAGTCAAAACTGCCAGTTTTTCACCTCCGTGCTCACATGATGAGCGGAGCAGCTGCCGGGGCACCCTGCAGCCTCCTCTTTTTCACTTTGCCCGTACCCCGTGCCAAAGGTTCCCCAGTAGCAATGGGCACGCTGTGGGACCGGGGAGAGCTCAGCTCTGCTCTCTAAACCCACCCAGATCAGGGGCTCAGGGGCTACAGAGGTGCCAGGAGTTTGCACTGCTCCCAGGTCCCACTTCCCTGCTGCTCCACGTGTGCCTGGCACGGTACAAGACCCCCCCGCCTCTGTCAGGCTGAGGGGGGCAGTGCAGAACCGAGGGGATGCTCAGCGGGAAAACCCAGCAGGCAAAGGCTGTCCGAGAGCCTCTGGAAGCATAAGGGCAGCTCAGAAGCAGAAATGAAAATGGAAAGGGTGCTGGGTAGGAGGTGACAAGCAAACGCCCTGCGGGGAGCGTCTCCAAGCAGCTCAGCGCAGCATCCCGGCTGCACCATGGGAAGAGGCGGCGCAGCCTGGTGCAGCACAGTCCGGGAGCCCCTGCAGGCACAGCCCCGGACTCACGGGGAGGCTGCTCAGGCCCTCCGGGGCTGCGGGGCTTTGGGGGAGGCCGGGGCTTCTCCCCGAGCTGGGGGTCCCTGAGGAGGAGCCCCTGTGTGTGCCCAGCCCCGCGCAGGCACCGCCCTCTGCAGGCAGAGCCTCGGGCCGGCTCCGGCCGCCGCCCGCACCGCGGCCCCCGGGCCAGCACGGACCCGGCCACCACCGCCCAGCCCAGAGCGAGCCGTCAGGAAACACACGGAGAAACGGGCAGGGCCTTCTCTTCCCCTCTGCCAAGCAGCCGGGCAGGAGCCGAGCTCACGTTTGGCTGCTCAAGAGCTGCAGAGTCCCCAGCAAAGCAAAACCCTGCCCGCACCTCCTGGGCACGGAGCATCAGCGGCACCTCTGCCCTGTGCGAGGGAGGGAAAAGGGCTCCGTGTTTTGAACGCAGGGAGAGAATTGTTTATAAGATGTTCCCTGGAGCCCCACGCTGGCCCGCAGGAGAGCAGGACTCCCTGCTCCCTCTAGGTAAGCGGCATTTGCAGCTCCGTGCCCTGTTCACACCCCACGGGGGACATGCACCCCTGCACTCACTCCCAGTTTGCCCCCTGTGAACAGCATCGCCGCAAAACCGTTCCCACAAAATTCTGCCCAGGCCGAGGAGGCTGCCTGCCACCAGGGAGATGTGTGCCAGCAGGGGGAGACCCCTGCTACAACCAAAGTACAGCCTCTGCACCAGCAAATGGTGAAGTTCATGTCTTTCAATTCGTTCTGCCCCCAAAAAGGAGCCCTGATCCCAGGTATCTTCATCTGTGGGGTCTTTACCCTCTTGTGTCCCTGGAAGGAAGGAAAGCATGCCCCGAGATCACAGGAACGAGACACAGGACACTCCACACTGCAAAGGGGATTTTTCAGAAGCATTTATTTCACTGCTGACACTGGGGCTGCAGGAGGCAGCTGCTCCCCAAGCTGCCCTGCGCTGCAGAAACATCACCCCCCTCAATCACAACAACCCACGGACGGTCGGTGTCTGAACGGTGAGACCTTCCAGCACCTTCATTACACAGACCTACATCACTGGGACATTCACCTGTTAGGGACACCACTTAAAAGGACTTAAAAGAATAATTATAATAAAGCAATCTACGAGTAACACTTGGAGGCATCATGCAGAGACCGGATTACTTTAGCCTACACGGCAGCTCAGATGGGGCGGGTTCATCGGCGGACGAGTGCTGACTGCTCCTCTGCCAGTCCAACAAGGTGCCAAGCTGGGGGCACTCCCAGACAGGACAACAGCTGTGCTTCCCACTGTGGCAGGAAACACTTCCAGGTCACAGTTTATACATCCAGAACTAGACAAGGTTATGTGCTTGTAAAAGGTGCTGGGAAGTCCTGAAACTTCCTTCTGTGACACCACCTGCTTCCTCTACCAAGTGGCACACACTTGAGTGCAGCAGAGTGCCTGAGCTGTGGGGTTTCTTTTTTCTCTCGTTTTTCTTTTAATAAAACCAAAAGCTGACTGCTAAAATGTTATTCTTAGCACAGGTGGACCAAAAAAACAAAATTAAAAAATCACATTACACTGGTGATATATAGATTGGCCCATAAGAAAGAAGAAGCTCTATACTATTGCCCCATAATGAGTTTTTCTTCACCTACAGTTTCAACTTCCCAAGTGAGGTAGGGAGAGGGTGACCACAGGAAAAAGAGGTGGTGTTTCTAAAGGATTCCACTGTTTTAAAGTTATCTTAATCCTTCATGTAAAGTTGAAGTGTTCTTTATTGAAACACTGCCTTTTCTTCACAACAACATTCAGAGTTTTGGTTTTTTGGTTGTTTCGGGTGAGGGAAAGAGGGAGAAAGAAAACAAGGATCCCAGAGATGAAATGCTGGCAGTTTTGACACATTTTGGAAGGAAAGCAGAGTTATAAAAAGGAAGGAAATAATGTAGTGAATCTGCAGCTAGAAGGGAAAACAGAGAGTGCTGACATAGTTTGCACTGTGCCCGTTCCAACAGCATTGAATTACACACCCTGTTCATGTGGAAACATACTGTCACACACAGCTGTCAGGAGAGGGAAAGTGGACACTTAGAAACCTGTAGTTTAATTTTGCAGGAACCAGTTCATACAGAAGCCTTCCACTGCCCCTCCTAGTACTGGACAGAATGTATTTTAAGGCATAGTTTAACATCCATTTCTTCCTAAAGAAATTTAAAGTGTAACAAGCCAAGATGTCAGACACAGAACACTCAACAGGTATTCTGACAGAGGTGAAAGCTGGTTTACGTACAGTGAAACACTTGCCTTCAAACAGGGGAGTCTTGAAAAAGAAAGAAAGAAAAATAACTGCAGACCCAGATTCTAAAAAAGCAAACATTACCAACACAAGGAATGTTCATTAGAGTCCAGTTCCCTACTCAACAGGAGGACGTACAATGTGATTATGCTAAACCGCACTGATTGACTGTTCCCAGAGTGCCCCGGGAGGGGGAAGAATCTTGGGAGGCCAAACTCTGCAGTATCCTAGTGCAAACTGCCTCAGAGGAAAAGCCTGCAGTCAACAAGCCTTTACACCTATTGTTAGGCTCCACTAAGAGATGTAGTAGCCAGGTGCCACCTAACAATTTCAGGACACTCCTGTAAAGGTGATGGACCTGTGTGGATTCTAATGCACATCCCCCATGAACAGTGTCCTGCACACATCCACCTGCCAGGCTACTGGCTTTCCCTCTTCCATGACTGAGCCAGCTCACAGCCACCAGAACCTCACATAGACAATCAGCATGATGAAAAACACAGCTACGGCCGCCAGCTTGGCGTACGTGGAACGCATGTTCAGGTACTTGGCGTCCTGGCGGTACTTCTTGGACAGACTGGACAAGTTGTTGGCCTTGGAATCAAGAGCTGTTAAAGGGAAAGGGGAGAGAAGTCAGTCAGGATTAACTGCATGTCCCCCAAATGCTACATTAACTGTAGAAGTTTCTCTGGAGCAGCTGGAAGTGCAGTGATTTCCCACAGCAGCACGGCCTGTGCCTGCCTGCAGTGCTCCAGTGCTTGTCCTGCTGGGATCAGAGCCACCCAAGCTGGTGAGATGCTGGTCTGGCCCCAAAGGACTAGAACCTGCCAGGTGCTTCAGAATGCAACTGATCAACTGAACCCCACTGGGTTCACTGATTTTCTCAGGAGGCTGAAGCCTTTCCCTCCAGGATGCTCTGCCCACCCAGCTGAGAGAGGACACAAGGAACTGTGTGCCAAACCCTGGCCACTCCCAGTACCTGACAGTGCCTCTCCTCGCTGTAGGACCTCCTCGATGTTGGCCACCATGATCCTCTGCACATCCTGCAGCTCTGTGTTGATGGAGCCCAGGTTCCTCCTCGCCCGGCTATCAATGTAGAGCTTCTTGGTTTTCTGGATGTAGGTGTCTGGAACAAGACAGGACTATCAGGGGGAGTCCCACCTAACACAGAGCAGCCTGGCTGCTGAAGGAGTGGGAGCACTGCTGAGACAGCCAGAAGACTACATGCAAATAATCACTGGAGCGAGGCCAAGAGACTTAAAGCAGGAAATCTGAATCAAAGACCATGTACCATTTCCCTACCACTTCACTATTCTCCTGCTCAGAACACCCATGGCTCTAGTGCCAGAAAGAGTCTGAACTGTCAGTTCCATTGGACAAGCTGCAGAGAATCACGTGGCTGCTGCTCCCCAGCAAGAAGTTTCCACAAGGAGAGGGACCTCACCAAATTCAATGAAGGAATAGGGCCTGGAGACTGTCGGAACCTTCTTGCCATGCTGCTCATCAAACTCTGAGTGCAAGTCTTCCAGGTATGCAAAGGCCAGTTTCTTGGGGAATCCAGCTTCACACAGGACCAGGTAACACACTCCTTTCTCGATGATGTAGCTAAAAGAACAGCACACAGAGCATTAATCAATCAGTTTTGAACCTATCCTATCAAGCACCACCCTGCATACCTTTATTCCTACGAGGCAATGAGAACTGGGTACAAGAACTTCCAGTTTTCCGTGTCTAGATCAAGTGTAAACCTTTCTGCAAAGCAATGGCTTATTCTTTCTTTATCCAAAATAAACTTTCTTGTAGCCTCAGACCCTATACCCATGCCAGCAGTCCTGGACTTTGACTTCAGTTGAACAAAAGCTGGCCTGGGAATACCATTAGCTTAACAAAACACCAGCAACAAAAGAGTTATAATTTTAGAGTATAAAAGAGAACACCCTGCAGTCAGGAGGAGGGGAGCACAAGAAAGTTTGCCAGCAGAGTAGAGGGGAAGGTGGCCAACACGTCTCTACTTGGCAGCACAGCAGTACCTATGGCCCAGAAATGGGAAGCTGAGGCACTGAGATGAGGACACACACAGGAATTTGGCCTCAGTGTGCTACAAAGCCACCCAGTGACTGCCAACTCTCCCTTTTAGTTTCAGAGGGCTGGGTATCCCCTTCCTCCACCAACACCAGCCTGTTGGTGGGCTGCTGCTATGCAAATGCACCACCTCAGGGGCAGCTTGGGAAAGGTATTGGTAATGGATGGGTTCTGGTGACCTTAGCCATAGGTGTGCCCTGGGCAGGTGTGACTGTGCCACAGTTCACACGGTGACAGTGTCACACAGTGCCACAGTTCACACGGTGACAGTGTCACACACTGACACCTGTGTAATGCTGTTTGGTTTGCCCTGCAGCTGAGGGCACAGGAGCCCTCTTCTCACCCCACCACCAACCTTGAGATTATTTAGGCTTCACTATGACTGCCTGCTGCTGCACATTCCCTAAGTAAAAAAAAACTAAATCTTCCTCCTCAGTTAGCCAATATAAAAATAAAGGCTGCAGTATTCCCACCAAAACCAAGTGGGTGGAGACAGTAAATAGCCCTGTAAACACATTTGAATTCTTATCTATATTCCTCAGGGTGGAGTGTGAATGCTACTTTTATGTTACCTTCCCCTGACTTTCTGCATAATGCCATTAAGCATTAGTCTAGTTAGCATAAAGATTAGCAGTGTATTAAAGAAATTATCCAGTCCTAAGGGCACCCTAGCAAAATAAGCAGCTTAAAATTCTGTTGATAGACACATCAGACTTACAAAACAACTTCCTCCCACTCCCCACTGTTTTTCCAGATACCCCAACAGGCCATGTCCTTTGAATCAGCCATTCTCAGCTTGCTCCTGGGCTCAGGAGTACCCACTTCTCCTGCTTCTATATGGCCTGTGTGTGAACCCTGCCAGCCTTCAATCAACAAGTGACCTACCCCAACCAAGAAACTCCAGATGCCATAATCCCTTCCCACAGTGTGTGCCCACGTGCCCGTGGCCTTTGTTCCTTTTTATGTTCCTCAGCTTGGACTGCATCAATACCCAGACTAATCCTACAGCACATCATGCCTCTGTTCTTCCCTTACCCCTGGAGACCTGCTTGACACATTGGAATGGCTACAGATCATCACCCAGAGCTTCATTTAGCCACTGTCATGACCAGCAAGACTTGAACAAATTTTCTGCAATATGGAAAACCAGTGTCAGGTGGGAATTCTGACAGCATTGCTGGAGCAGCACTCTCCAGATGAGAGCACTCTGAGGAACGTGTCCCATCAGCACAGGTCTGTTCATCTCTGCCCAGGCCAGCTGGTCCTGCCTGCAGCTCTTCAGCTGCATTTCCCACTTGTTTCTCCCTGATGTTGGATTTAAACTTAATCTGTCAGCACCCCAGAGAGCAAGCTCACCTCATTCTGCCCCAGATTCAGACAATTTTGTCATCCTCAGACCAGAGCTCCTGCACAGCTGGGCTTCTCAGCCTTACACTTTGTGTGCACCTCCAAGCTTCAGCATAGCACCTGCCTGGCATGTCCTCACATAAGGGGCAGATGTTGCCATTTGCCACTGTTAACTCTGCACACTGAGTGCAGACAGGTTTCTTATATTCATCTTGGACCTTTTGAGAGAGAAAAGCTTTATCCTGCTAATAGTGGCAAAGGCCAAGGGTTGCTTTCAAATGACAGGTAAGAGTCACTTCAGCCTTTCATCAGCCAAAGGTCACCTGCTGACTGACAGCACAGCAGAAGCCACTGGTGTTCCTGCACCTGCACAGCCCCCAGTGCTGCAGCTGAAAGGGTGACACAGCTTCTGGAGCCAAAGCCTGGGCACTGCATTTGACAGAAATCACCTAAGTGGCCATAATTTAAGATTCATGTTTCAGCAAGGCTAGGCTCTTCTCTGAATTGATGAAGCCAAAGACTTTCAACACCACCTCAGCAAATTCAGCAATTCCCTTGGCCATGCTGCTAACTCCCACCACAAAATGCTCTGTCCTGGTTTGTGCTGCCCTCAGCAGTCAGAGCTCTGATTTGGCAGAAAAAATTTGGTGTGCTGTGTTCATGAGCAATGTGGTCATCAGTCAGCGTTATTTTAGACTAAATCTCAAATTCCCCTGTTACCTCCCCTTCCTGTCCAGGTTTTCTGACCTGAAAGAATTCTTTTCACACAGGTCCTCCTGCCATCCATCTCAAAGGAGGCAGCAGCCAGTGCTCTGCAGCAGCAGCAGTGGAACCTGTCTAGGGACTAACTCAACCCAGAAGGAGAAACACTCCTGTCCCCTGCCTGTCTGCCAGTCAGGTACCCTGACTGTTCCTCTGACAGCTGTCACAACAGGGGCCTGCCCAAGCCCTCCCTCCTTGTCAGAACTGGTGACATTACAGCCACCATGCAGAGGCTTTGATTTCCTGGGCAAGTGTTGCCACCTTCCCAGACATCGTTCTGCTTGCATCATGGAAGTAACTCAAGAAGGGATTTACTAGGATCTTCACAGGCTCTTTCCCAAGGCTGCACTGCCAGTCAGAGCTACACCCACACTGTGCCAAGGAAATACTTAAAAACGAGAGAGTTTTTAAAAGTTATAAAGTTTTAATTTGTAGAAAGAAGATGAAGAGCGGCACTTAGCAGTTAACTCTGGCAACAACACCCAAATTCAACAGGAGATAGGGATGGCCAGGCCAATCAGGGCCATCCTTTGACAGCTATCACTGTCAATAACTCACAATCAAAGGCAACCAGAAGCCCAGAGAAAAGATTTTTTAAAATCTTGCCACAGTTACCATATATAAGACAACCAAAAGTAAAGTATCCCTCAAAACCTCACGGCTTTTGCCAAAGATTGCCATTCCAAAAAAACCCTGTTCCCATCTTTTCATGTCGTTGAATCTCTGAAGAAAGGGACAGGGTGGGAGATTTGCTAAAGTGCCCTTGTTACAGGAGCAGAGACCTAAAGCCAACCTTGCCCTGCATTCAAAGGCCACCTCCCCCTCACCCAGCCATAAACACACACCCAGTCACCGGGAACATGAGAGGGATCCTGCTGCTGGTGCCACGGCAGCAGTGGTGCCAAGTGTGGGAGGTCGTGGCACATTCCTGCCAAAACTGCACAACTCTGCTTGGACACCTCACCTGGCACCTGATCTCTGAGACTTCTAACAGTTATTCCTGTCATGGCACAGTTCTCATTCTTGGCAGGACCTTGACTAAGTTCTCAGGCATTACTCTGCCAGGTAATGACAGGTCACAGAAAGCAGCATTTCCTTTCTCACACACAGGCTTTCCTGCCTTTCAGTGACTGTCAGTTCTTCCTCTGTTCACTCCTTTGTCCACCTTCCCTGCTATTAAGAAATAAGGATGTCTGACCTGCACTCCCTGTAAGCTCTCCTTATTTTATATCCAAGCTCCCTTGCAGGTGGACTACTGGAGAATGCCAACAGTGCTTTTAAGTCGAACTTTCCCAAACCGTTTAGAAAATTAATTAAACACACCCAACAAATCTAGCAACAGTAAGACCATATCTACAAGAAAAGAGAAAGAAGTCTGTCAGATATTAAGAAAATAATAATAAAAAAAATCAGAGACCCTCTGTGTGCTTTTAATGCATGAAAAGCTGGGCTCTCACAGAGAGGACAATCCTGTGCAGGAGGAGCTCACAGTGGTACTGCCAGACGGGCTTTACCAAGGACATATCTCTTTAAAGACAAGGCACAGGAGGTACAGAAGGCACAGTGAAGGTACAGCAGAGGGTGCAAACAGAAAAACCTTCAAGGGAACAGAACCTGTATTGTCTTCAGCAAAGGCAGAGCTGTGAACCTGGCTGAAAATCAAGTGCCAGACACCTGTGCCAAGCAGTGACAACTCACACACTCTCCCCTTCCCGCAGCTCCTGCACTCCAGCGGCGCTGACAGCTCAGCTCTTCCAGGCAGCCCAGTTTCTAACAAACCCGCACCCTGACCCGCAGGAGCCCTCAGCTATTTCCAGGGCGGAGGAGCCCGTATCCCCCAAATCCCCCCGATACTCACTGGAAAGCCATGGCTCCCGCCTCCAGGGTGCATCGCGTCGGGGACTGCTCGTTCAGCTTGCGGAAGAGCTGCTTCGCCTGGCTCTGGTACTGCTGCAGATCGCGGCCTGACTGAGGAGGCAGGGAGGGAGGAGAACGGGCTGTTGGGGCGGTAACGGAGAAACACCGGGGCGGCTCCGGAGCTGACAGGACCAACCCAGCAGTATCTGACCGGCTTTCCCCCCGCTACCCGCCACCACCGGGAGGAAAACGCTGCTGCCAGAACGCTCTGCTGTGAGAAGAGACTGCGCGGGTCCCTCTGGGTCGCCCCCCGCCCGCTCCTCACCGACACCCCGGGCCGGGCCCTCCCCGCCCGCGCGCCGCCGGCCCCACCTGCTCGTCCTCTTGCATGGAGGCGGCGAGGGGGAGCCCGTCCGCCACGCGGGCGATCATCGTGAGCAGCACCATGGCCGCGTCCGCCGCCCGCCCTGCCACGGAGCCGCCCGGAAACTGCCACCGCCGCTTCCGGCCCGCGGCCGCCGCGCCACCGCCACTTCCGCCCGGGCGGGG
>VZRZ01004550.1:595760-677819 GCA_013398175.1 Climacteris rufus
CGGTGGGCGCGCGCCAGGCCGGCGGGCACAGCCATGGCGGCGGCGGCGGAGCGGAGCCGCCTCAGCTTCCCCGGCGGCACCGGGGCCCTGGGGCGGCCCGTGCCTATGAACCTCTTCGCCACCTGGGAGATCGATGGTTCCAGCCCGAGCTGCGTCCCCAGGTAACGGGTGGGCGAGGGCGTGAACCCCACCCTCCTCCTCCCCGGGGCTTCGCGGCTGCTTCCTCAACCCCCTTTCCCAGCACCTGTGCGGTCCTTCCCTAAATTTCAGGGTCCCTCCCCTCACTGCTACCGCAGTGATGGGCACGGCTCTGTCTGCCCCTTCAATGGGTTTTGGGATGGGTGGAGGTGCAGGGACACCCTAAAAAGGGTGGGGGGCTGCAGCCACCCACGTACCAGGTGCGTGAGGGGGTCACCTTCACAGTGAGTGCCGCCCCCCCAAGCCCCTGGCGTGGGGTGTGTGCTGGTGGCCGGTGTGGGGCTCCTTCCCGAGCCCCGCCATCCCCCAGGGCTGTCCTGTTCACGGCGCCTTTCCCGGGGAGATGCCCCTCAGGGATGGGCTCGGGGTGGCATCGCTTTCTCTAATGCTGGTTTTTCACCCTCTCCCCGTCTCGACTCTTTCGCCGCCTCTGGAGTGTGTAAACACGCGGCCGTGGTCCCTGCCTGCGCTGGTTTTAGCCCGCATGGGAGGCGTTCCTCTTAGTTTTTATAAAATTTGCCCTTCTCAAGCCTGTCTCAGCCAGAATGCCTTTGAGCATTTAAATGTGCTGGAGACAAACCTTTGAAGCACGTCTCTTTCTCTTTTTTTTTTTTTTGGTTTGTTTTAAACGACGACACAGCGAGGGAGCAGAAAGGGAGCAGTGTCATCAGGCTGACCTGGCAGGAACGTAAAGCTTTGCAAGCTTTACAAGCCCCCCAAATCCCTC
Organism: Climacteris rufus; assembly: GCA_013398175.1. Classification (NCBI taxonomy): domain Eukaryota; kingdom Metazoa; phylum Chordata; class Aves; order Passeriformes; family Climacteridae; genus Climacteris; species Climacteris rufus. The sequence goes on from VZRZ01004550.1 coordinate 596,686, forward strand.
TATCTTCTGCGCCATCCAGATAGCAGCTCGGAGTTGGTGGCCGTGCCCCTGTATTGCAGGGACGAGCAACTATCTCGGCATAAACACTGCCCACAGCTGTACTTGCTTTGATATCGTGGGCAGGAGCACAGTGTGGTAGAAGCAAACCTGAGTCCTGCAGTTGCAGGTAATCTGGGTTTATAACATCTTATCTGTGCTAGCAGCGCCTCGGGCAGCAGCTTCCTCTGCTTTTGTCTGGTTTAGCCTTTCTTTTCTGCAACGGGAGGTCTTGGCAGGGGACTGGCACCGAGGGGACTGTGCCCCTCTTCAAGGAGTCGCTTTGCTGTGGGAGTTGTTGCCTGTATGGGAATAGCTGGAGGAGCAGCTGGTGCTTTTTCATTTTTGCACTAGACGAGGAAGTGTCCCTGCTCCTGGCAGGGGGTTGCGCTTAGGTGATCTTTAAGGTCCTTTCCAACCCAAACCATTCTGTGATTCCGTGGTGCTGGTGCAATTGGCGTTGTTCCTGCTGTGCAGAGGACACGGGGACCTCTTTAGCACTGCTCTGAAAACAATTCTCTACATTGTACCCTCTGCTCCAGGAAGGCAGTTGAGTTTCCATCTCATCCAACCTTGTAACAGTGGCTGTTAAACAAAAAAAAACCCAAATGTCCGTCGCTGTCAAGGACTTTTCGCTCTGCATTATCATTTATGCTGATACTTGCAGATCTGAAAACGAGCTCACAACATAGCTTGCTTGTTTGCAAATCTGTAAATGACCAGAAAATGCAGTGTAAGGACACTGACCCTGCCTTGATGGGCTAGGGGGTGGGGTGCACGGGATGGCTGTTTGGGTGGGTCCTGCCTGCTGGAATTGTGGGGGGCAGCAGATTGGAGGCAGCTGGTTGAGGTGCCTGGAGGAATCTGGGGAATGCAAAGCACGTGTGGATATCTGGGCAGGTGGGGCAGAGCTGGGGTTTGAGGGGGAAAGTCGGGAGTTGCTGAAGCAAGCTGTGGGGCAAGGGATGATGAGGGTGCTCAGATTGCTTGCCCTGAGGCATTGATGGAAGAACTGGGGCATTTGGGACCTTCTAGGAACAAAGCTTTTGTTTGAGGGAGTTTGTGTGGCAGTGGGTCCCTCTGCTCTCAGTCCTGTTGTTGCCATCACCTTGGATTGCTGCTCCTGGTGCCCTCTTCCCCTAGAGCCCCGGGGGGATAAGCAGACATCCAGCTGATGTATCTGCTGCTGCCAACCGAAGGAGCCTGTCTTCCCACAGGACTTTTCTGCTGGATGTGGAGTATCCCCATGGGCTGGGCACACGTGGCAGGTCTGCAGTTGTAGCTGTGAGTGCCAGGTGGTTTTTGTTAACCCACAGCGAGGTCAGGAGCAGCTGAGGCTGCAGGTTCTGTGGAGGTGTTGGTCTGATGGCACGGTGAGGTGTGTGCTGGGCAAGCACCAAATTCTGCAGCAGTCCCCAGTCCATGCTGCTGTTGCTGATCATTTATCTTCGTGCTTTGCATTTCCTTACAGGCTTTGCAACAGATGTCTCTGTCAGGGCAAGCAGGAGATGAAAACCTTTAAGTTCTGCTACTGCCTCTGCATTTTAAGTTCATATTGTAGTGACTTTTACTATGGCACAATGACATTTAGGATTCTTTATCTTAAAGCGAGAGATACTGGAATGAAAACTTCTGCGTGGGAAACTATTTCCCAGATGAGCTGGTTGTCCAGGCAGATGTCTGCTGGGACGTGAAGGGCGGATGTGGAGGACAGTGGGCCTTGGTGTGTGGTCAAACACTGTGGAACTGCCTTCTGAGATTTCCACCAGTTACAAGTTCCCCTCTGGGCTTCTGTTGGCAGGACAGGCTTTCTTAGTAGAGAAGAGGTTTGAACTTGGCACAGAGTCAGAAGAATCATGAAGAGGAGCATGTGTTTGGGGAGGGAATGTTGCTTCCTTCCCCTTTTCTTTTGATACAACAAATCTTGCCCCATTTCTAAGGTGTTTCTGCTACAGTAAGCTGGAGCAGGAGGAGCTGAGTGGAAGCAGTGCCTGGAGTGATGTGTGCTTGTGTTGCCCTAAATTGTGTGGGTGGTGTTGAGGTGGAGGGCTTGTGTGGATGTGTATGTGCTTCCCAGATGATGGCTGAGGGCTGGACTGTGGGAGGGACATCTCCAAAGCACTGCTCTTCAACTCACTCTTCTTCAGTGGGTGATTTACTGAAAGTCCATTCAGCTTGGGTGGGGTGTCAGCAAAATCTGGAAGGCTGCCTTGGTGCATCCGTGGAGTTTCCTTGTGTGAAAAGGCTGTGTCTAAACTTAAGGAAGAATAATAGTCATAGAATAGAAGAAGAAGAGTCATGGTGTTGCTCTGCAGTTGTGTGCTTGGTGTGAAACACAAGGTGAGGTGGTGCTTTGCATTTGTTCTGGCCTCTCTTGCTCTTCTGCTATCTGCAGAAATGATTCTCTGATTTATTCTTCAGCACATGTAGCTCCTGGGAGGTTTGACCGCAGTGCTTCTAAAATGCAACTACTTTCTTTTAGTCATCCCAGAAACGTGACTCAAAATGTCTCACTATCTGGGCGTATCCCCTGCACACCAGAGGGAGAGATGCCTACCTTCTCCTGCTGTTTCTTTCTCCTGTGCACTGAAAGACTTTCCTTTGAGCAAGGCTACATTACATCAAGTTCTCCCTACCACCTGTAAATACTGAGAGTGATCTTCTTGCTGCATGGCAGAGAGAGAATCAACACCTTTTCCCCTCATTTTCCTCACGCTGAAAAAGTGGAAGTAAGAATTGTTCTGTGGATTTTGGTGGTGTTTCTTTTTTTTACTTTCCAGGCCTTTGATGAATCTGTGGATGTGAATGGCAGGATGCAGTATTGTTCCATCCTGAAGGAGCCTCATGAGGAGGTGGTACCATGGGCAAGTTGTCAAGAGGAAGAGTATTCTTGGGGAGCAAGTTTTGTTGGAAGGGTCTGCTGGAGCCAAGAGAAGGCAATGGCCTTCCCATTTAGAACAGGTTTTGTTTCAGGCTACTGCCTTACTTGCCACAAACTTGTAAAATTTCCTGCTAAGCTTTGAGCTTTAAGGTATATTGAGACCAAATTGGATGTGGAGCAGGTGTGACCCAGTGTTCCTTGGGGATATGAAGGAAGAAGCCTGTGGAAGAGACCTATGAAGAGACAGTTTTGGAGATCTGGGCTTGTTGACTGGGCACTGCCCTAGCATTTCTTATGTTGTTTCACCACTGTAGCTTGCCTGCTGGGTGAGGAAACATGAAGGGAATCCACAGACATCCCCTGGACTCACAGGAGGTTGGTGGTGCAGGGGGATGTGAGTGCTCAATGCTGTGGCATGGCCTTGCAGCACTCGGACATTCACACCAGCCCTGGGACGGACGTCCCCAGGGGCAATGGAAACTGATGGGGGTGAGATTTCGGATTCACAGCAGCTGAGTGGATCCTAACAGTTTGCTCGTGCCCCAGGCTATGTGCTCCTCTCTCTCTGCCAGCTCCCATCTTCTTCCACTGACCCGTCTCGCTGTCTGCTTCCTGTAGGTTAATGAGTTGCAGAGGTTTGCAGAGGGCTCTGTGAGCGTGTAAAGGTGACAGCACCACAGATATGTGACCAGGAGGGACACAGTGAGGACTGCTGGAGCATGGAGCCACTCCAGCAATCTGCAGGTTTGCACCCCTGCATGGTAATTCCCTCTGCTAGCAGTGTTGGGGGCTTGTGACCTGTGTGAAGTCCGTGGCTGACTCTTCTCCATGAGGATTTGCCACAAATTTGCTTAGAAGTGAAACACTTGGCCCCTTGGTGTGAGGGATGTGTGCCTACACTGGGAATGGGAATTTCTGTTGGACAGTGAGAGCATGTTCTGACCTGGCCTGAGCAATGGCAACTATGCATCATATGGTCAGAGAAAGGTGGACAACTTGCCAGAGTAATAATTATGGTCAGGTGATGCTACACTATTAGAAACACTGATTAATTCAGGTAGGGAGAGATGTTAATTTAAATGTATCTTAACCTCCTATTCTGTGGGTATTCTAACATTTGTGAGAGAGCTCTTGTTGGTTAGGATAACTGCTGGCACATTCATTGGGAGCTGACAATAGATTTTCAGTACATTTGGAACTAGGAAAATGTCTAATTACTCAGATGACTAGGTACGTTTCAGAAGTGCTTATTTGGAAGCTTTGTTTTGACTTTGTTTGAATAGCATGAAATGCCTAACATTTTACCTCGGAAGGAAATGGAATACAAATGAGGGCACAGGACAGGCTTTAAAAATATCACTAAGGTGATGCTGAATGTGTGAGATGCATGAGGAAAAGCATCCACCACCAAGCAATGGAGATAAATTGCTTGGGGTAAAGTGCAGTGGCCAGAACCAACCCTTCTTGGAGCTAGAGGATCCTATTTCTCCTCCTTAGTCTTTGGGGGAGCGATCAAGCCCAAGTGATCCCGAAGTACTCCCCATGTAAATCCTATCAGAGCAATTATTGTCACTTTGTACGATTCTACTGACTGTAATTTTGACTTTTGTATTATTCAGTGGGAGAGCTCTGTCTAGAGGTTGAGTGGTTTGTTGGAGTCAGACTTCCAGGTAGACCTATTTTGAGTCATCTCTTAAGGTGAAGCTTGTGCATGTCAAGAACAGCTCTGAAACAGATCTCAAAATCTCACAGTTGCTGGGCAAAGTCTCAGGATGGGATTGTACATGATTTTCACTTGGTTGCTTTGTGCATGCCCAGTGCAGAAGGATATTGGGAGTGGAAGGAATGGGCTGCTCTTTCAAAGGACCTCTTTCCTTGCCTTCCATGGAGTGAGAGTGCCCAAGGAACCTTTCCCTCCTGTCCTCTGGCAGGTCTGGGCTGTGCTCCTGCAGCCCTGCTTGGCAGGAGGTGACCCTGCAGCTGCTTGTCCAGGAAATAAAAGCTCTTGTCAAAAGGAGCTGTTGATGCTCCACCTTTCATCAGCTCTGAGCAGGCGGACAATTTCTGTGGCAAGCTTGTGGCTGTATCAAATTAGCTATGAAATGATTTGCATAATAGATTAATCAACCAGCAACAAAACATCCCTCTTTTCTGCCAAGAAAAGAAAAGCAACAACTCAGCTGTTACAAGAAGCCATTATGTTCCTTGCAACCCTTAATCTTTCTTTTTTCCGAGAGCGCTCCGTGTTTTGGCCTCACGCAGGAAGCTGGCCTGCTCGCTGCCTTGATTTGCGTCACATCTTGGCAGCTCCTTCCAATTCTTTTGGGCCAAATTTTGCCACCGTTATGGTGACCTTCTAGGGAGGGTATTTCCTATGGAATTGGTGGCTGGCTGCCAGACGACTCTGTATTGCCAGGTCCTCTATTAGCCTTTGCCTTTCCATTGAAATTCCTCTGGGCCCCTCGTGCTCCTTCAGAATTGACCCATTTCCCTGGGAAGTCGGGGTGCAAGAGGGGGAGCGAGTCGCCTCAGAGCACGTAACTGCGACTGGGCAGGAACTGGTCACTGTATTTTATTTATTCTGTGTTTCCACCTCCCTATAAGCCAGCAGTATGACTTTCCTAAGCTGTATGGTCCTTCTGCAGCTCCAGATGTGACATCTGTGTGTCCTTGCCTGGCTGAAGAGTGCCACCTCCCAATCAGTGCTGGGGGAGTTTCAGTCCGAATGGATCCTAACGTGCAGATGATAAGAGGCTTAACGGGCTAATTGAATGTGATAGCGTGAAGCTTCTCTCATGGTGAGGTTTAATTGGATTATGATACTGTACAGTGATGTGGAGGCTTGCAGGGCATGCAGCCAGCTTCACAAGGAGAGAGTGGATCCTTGCTAATCACTCATTTGTTTAAAATAATGAATTGCCTAGAGAGCTCTGATGGGCATGCTGGGCTTACCACAGCCTCCCTCAAGAAGGGATTCCTCAAAAACAAGGGTCTGCCACACATATACACTCTGTGCTTGTGTTGGTGGAGCTGTAGTAGAGGGTCTGCAGATCTGCCTGGTGATGAAGAGACAAGAAAAGCAGATGCATGGGCTCTCTTGTTGCATACTGGAGTCTGGAACCCATTTTCCCCTCTAGAACCACTTCAGGCTTTCCTGCAGCACTTTGCGTGGCTGTGTCCCTTGTCACAAGCTGTGCCTTGCTTCCACGGTGGCCTGCTTGTTCCTTCTTGTCTAGCAGCTGTGAGTCTGCAGCCCAGGCTGCCTTCCCGCACAGTTGTTTGCAGGGCAGTAACTGTTTTGGATCAGGAGCTCAAATGCCTCCCCTGCTCCAGTTGGAAAGCAATCTAGTTTTTAAAGTGTGCAGCAAAAGTAAAACTGAGAGGAGCTTTTGTGTGCTGGGAAGTTTGCTTGGTGGAGGCTCTTGTGTGTAAACCGGAGCTGGGATCTGCAAGCCAGACAGTGTTCAGGTGCTCACCTGGCTTGGGGTATGTGTGGCAGCGTCTGTGTTTTGGGTGCAGCTCCTGGGGGCTGTGTGCTTTGTGGAAGGCACTGACTGAGCTGCTGTTCCTGAGAGTTTTTGCACTGAAAGTAAGAGTGTTTGGTTTACTGAGATTTCAAAAGGATTTGAAATCTGCCTGGCTGCTCAGATCTGATTTCAGAAGAGCTGTCAAGGAAAATAGCATTTGTTCTCCTGTAAGCAGATGGATTAGCATAAAATATCAGCTTTGATGTTGTGCTGTGTGTGCTCCTCATCCATAGCCTTTGTGCTGGTTTAGAGAGTTAACTGTTTGTCTCAGCAGTGTTTGAATGGGCTGGGAAATGCCCCCAAGGATGGTGTGTGTCATTTGGGCAGGGAACAGCACCTGGGCACTGTGAGGCTTTCATTAACTTGTCCTGTTTCTTGCAGCGGCTCATCCAAACAATTAAAGTTAAATAAGTGTGATTGCTTTGCTGTTGCTGGGAAATGGTAGTTTAACCACTTTTCCTCCAGTGTTCTAACGTGGGACCTCCCTCCTCAAGCTCCAGTTTAGTCTAATGATGAACCAACTCCCATCTCTTGCTTGTTTGCCTTTTTGGCAGTCAGGTTCTCTGGAGCCTATGGAAAGGAATAGCCAAGGGGGAATGCTGGTGCTTAACCAAAACCTGCAAAGAGCTTGCAGGTTCTTCTAGGCCTCAGGGAGGCCTCAGTTGGTTTTGTTCTAGAAAGAATAAAAGGATCAAACCTGGTGATCCAGGATAGCTGTTTTTATTAGTGTGTGCTCTTTTGGCTGGGGAGAGGTAGAGGTTTGAAGGTGTGAGGCTGTGAAGGAGCAGGGGGATGAACTGTGTGCCTGTGTGTGCAGGGTGAAGTGAAATGTGTTCGCTGCTCAACAAAGCACTTTATTTTGCTGTTTAAAACCTTCTGAAGAAAGACACTGTCTCCTTTCATCTGATCCCTTTGCTCTGTTGAGCTCAATTGTTGAAAAATCTTTCCCTGCTCTTCTTATTTTCCTACAGAGCCATTGCAGTGCAAGGGCTTGGAGGTGCTCCTCACTTCTGGTAAATAGATATCATGTACAGGGGAGAGATTTCTAAAGGGATCTTTACCTCTGCAGGGAGACACATGGAAGGCTGAAAATGGAGACGTGGGAAAACCATGGAGCTCATAATGTGGTTCTGGCCTGTGTTTCAGGGCTTTCTAGTGCGGGGCTCTCATTTATGGCCAAAACGAGCAGCAGTTTGCACATGCGCTGGTCTGCTACGTGTTTCCCAACAGGCATGAGGCCAGATCTAGATATAGAGCAGAGAATAACCCCCATGGGGAGATTCTTAGGAAGCCTTATCTATATATAGTCTATATAAGTCTGTATCCCCTTTCTGCTGAGAGGACAGTCTGCCCAGGGAACGTGGTTAATGCGGATACACCCCGGCTTCCGAGAAGCAGGCAGAGGGCCACGAGCGTCACGTCTGCCGCGCCCTGGGCGCGCTCCCGTGCGTGTCCTGGCTCCTGCTGCACTGGGGGCAGCGGGGAAGTCTCTGCTGAGGGCCCCAGCTGTGCTGCCCCTGTGGTGGCAGGCTGGGGACACGCTCCTGCAGCCAGCTAGGCTTGTCCTCTGTGGGAGCCCGGAGCAGCCGTCGGCCGGAGGGAACAGCTGCGAGGGCTGGGCCGCGTCCTTCGTGCGGAGCTGATGGTGCCCGTGCCTTTGGAGCACGTTGGGCTGCTGGGTGCTCTCATTAAAGCGATGAGATCGGAGCTTGGCAGTGCCTTGTCATGAAAGAGCTTATGGAGGGTTTTCATGCCAGTGCAGTTCCCTTTCTCGCAGCTGCTTACCAGCGAGAGGAACCTGCACAGACATTCTGCTGCTTTTGGAATGAGAAAAAATTTGCAGTGTTCAGCCCTCCTGCAAAATAACTCTAAACGAACAAACAAAAAATCCATGAGCAGGTGTCTTAGATCAGAAGTGGGAACACACAGCAAGGTGGACAAGGCTGCCCTCTCACACAGCGGTGTGACCTTCTATTTTATGTATGGGTGCAGTTTCACCATTAGGATGTCTGAGGCCCTTCCCAGCCAGCCTTCTTTTCCATCTAGTACATGACTTTTTCTGGCTCGTGCACCACTATATTTCCTAGCTGTCCTGTCAGGTGCTGAGAAGGAGCACAGCCTTCTTTTCTACTGCAGAGAGTTTGCTGTCCACCCAGCAGTTCTGCAGTGCATCCTGAAACCACAGAAGTGAAAGTCTGGGGAGCTTTGTACCAGCTTGAAATGTTGATTTGTGAACACCTCGTAAGGTTCTGTTGGACCTGCTGGAGCTATGGCTTCTCTTTGGATGCATTTGGCCTTGGGACTGTGTGCCTAGGTCTTAAAAAAGCAATCCCATTTCTACACTGGAGAGACACTGATTCTTTTCTCTTTTAGGGAGCTGGTCTGATGGTGTAACTTCCATGAAAGTCATTGGGTTGTTAGAGGACATCTCCTCACACACAATTTTACAAATATAGCAGGATCGTTTGAGGTCACTCAGTCTTGAGTTTCTTCAGGGATTGCGCTCTTCAGCTGGAGGCTGTGGTGGAGCTCAATTTGACTGCCTCTGGAGGGGCTGTGCTGAAAATGGGTGTCTGTAATATGGAGTCTAATCTCAAGACAGTCCTGCAAACTTCCCAGCTCCTCAGATATGTGTGCAGTCTTTCCTTCACCTTGTCATGTGTGTCCTGATTTCAGTGCTGCCTCAACCTCGTGAAAGTGGTGGCTCCTGACAGAGACGGGGACGTTGCTGTTCTCAGCAGAGCAATTGTGGTACCCATTTCCCAGTTGTGGGCAGCCAGCATCAGGGTTCTGTCTTACTGTTCCATCTGTGCAGTGGGTAGTTGAGGGTGTAAGACACAAGCACTTGCCAGTTCTGCCTGTTACAACAAGGCCCCAGCAGCCTGCTCGCTGAAGATGTGCTCAGAGCTGTTGTACTGTCCTGACACCCTCCAGGTAAGGTTGGAGGTGGCTTTTAGTTGCTCCTCTGAGGCTGATGTATCTGGTGGCTCTTTGTAAACCACCCACTTTGGCTGTTGCTTGCCAGCACCTTCTGCTTTGTGCCCCTGGAAGCATTTGAGGGTTCACATGGTAAAGTGGATCAGGGTGAAGGTTTTATTGCAGGCTAGAGGCAAAAAAAATGGGTTTTGTTCAGTTGGATCAGTTCTCTGCTGTGCTTTGCTGCACGATGGTCCAAATGGTTGTGCAGGCAGAGCGTGCAGATGAGGATGGAGCATGTAACACGCTTAACCTAGTGCTGAGCCACATTTCTAATTTAGCAGCGTTTCTCTTTGGGCTGGGGAAATGACTTTCAGTGACTGTGGGAGGAGAAGTCCAGCCCTTTGTTTAGAGGCTGGTGTTTTAGCTCTGTGCTATAAACCCTGGGTGGTCCCAAGGCTTGTGTGTGTTCTCCAGCTCGGGGCTGCTGTTGTCAGAGCGGCAGAGCAGGTCACGGTGAAGAGATGGTTGGAGTGGAGGTGGCCTTTCCTTCTTTTGGGCCCTAAGGGGAGATATCTGGTGTGAAGAAGGTTTTGGGAGCTGGGCTCTCTGCAATGAGATTGTCAGATAGACGCTTTCTAACTTGAGTAATTATCAGTGTAACCAAAGCTGCTGGAGATTGCTGGGGATGTAACTGAATCTTGCACACCGATTCTTATGCAAATTTAAACATGTGCTCCTGGCTTCTAATGGGACACCTACAAATACAACTGGCTCCATTCAGAAATCAGCATTCGTGCGATGGATCTTTAATTGCTTGTGGCTTTGTAATAAGGGTGAGACTTGCAGAGCTGAATCTGTAGCAGTTTCTTGGTGCTGCCCTTACCTGTACACATGGAACTTTCCTGTAGATCTTGCCTGAGTCACCTGTGGGTGTTCTGGCACGTAGTTTGGTGTGTTTGTTTTTGAGGCTGTCCATGCAGCTGTGGGTCAGTAGCAAATGAACACTTCAGTGCTCTTCCTTGCTGATGTGTTGGGGCTCACTGGAGGTAAATTAAATGACCTTGAGGTCTGCAGAAAATAATTTGATGTATTTAACACTAAATGCAAATCATCTTAAGTTTCTACCCAGTAAATCTATAACTGAGTTGATGAGCCCATTTGTTACATATTATTTTGGGGCTCTTGAGGGAGATGGGGGTCTGCAACCTCCTGGTGTAGTCTCAAATTCAGGCTTGTTTTTTTAGTATGTGTGCCACGTTGTAATGAAGTAGTTGGTCAAAACCATGTGGACTTAATTTCTTTCGAGTACAAACAGCCTAGAAGTGTTTGTTTATGTACAAAATATTCAGCCAGTGACTGTAAGTATTTCCATGTCTCTGCAAGAAATGAAGGTAATTATATAATCAGCAAAGATTCATATGGCTTAACTTGTCTTCCATCTGGCATTAGTTAAATTGATGTTTTCATCTGCATGACCTTTCAGGGTGGGGAGAAATGATGAAAATGGAAAACATGGCTGGAAAAGACCTTCCTCAGACATCTAGCCCATGTAAAGGCTGGAACAGGTCCACTGAAAAGCCCCTGACAGCTGCTGGGGGAAGCAACAATCCCCCCTCTGCCATGGCCTATGTTACTGGGTAGGTATTGTATGAGTTTTAAAATGGGTGGTTTTACTTGACTGAGGAGTTCCCTGTCCTATATGCAGTCCTTCCCCAGTGCATAAATGTATGGGCACACTAACTAGATTAACTACAGCAGGAAGAGCTTCCTTCTTAGAAGATAGCTATTGTTAGAGCATCACTTATCATAAATCTATAGCACTTCTAATCCTGCTCTCCTCCCATGGCACTTCCATCTGCCTGCTGGTTTACAGTTTCCACGTTCTGCTCTGAGTTTCTTGGGGCTGTCCTGCAGCCTCTGCTCTGTGATCTCTGCCTCTCAGATGGGCAGTTTTCAGCATCAGAAGGGTCCTTCCAAAATGAAGTCTTTAATGAAAATATACCTGCATGCTTTCTGAGTGGTAGAAAGATGATATGCTGTTTTCCTGATCAAGTTGCACCCACTGCCTCAAAATGAAGGATTTGCAAGGAAAGCTGAGAACTGCAAGAACTGGATCATATATATTTCATGTTGCTAGTGGCTTGCTAGGGGCTGAACTCCCTTTTATTTGCTCTTCTACCTCTTCCCTATGCTGCACCTGAAAGCGTGCCAGAATTTAAGGTGCTCCGTTTGCTCTTCCAGGCTGGAGGGATCTGAATCTTCTTTCTGCCAAGATTCTGCTTTATTTTGCTTAAGAGAGTTGAAGACCATTAGTGTAGGCTTTGTCCTTGCTTCACAAATGGGCTTTGAGAGTGTCCAGGTACTTGGATAAGCTTTGCCTGTTCATCTTCAGTCCCAGTGAGGATCTGAGACAGCCACTTGCAGATACCAAAGCAGACCAGAGGATTTTTTTCCTCCCAACGTGTAGCATTCGGCAGCTCAAGTGTAAAGCTGCTCACTGAGTCAAAACTTTGGGGGCTCCTTACCCTTGGTCCATGAGTATGTGCCTGAGAATCAGAAGCCTGGCCAGTGCTTGGTTCAAGTGCACAGAGCTTTTTCCAGAGAAAAGGGATTTCAGAGGTGGATTTTCTCAGTTCAGCCTTCAGTCAGCATACTGCTGTTTTTCTGACACCTAAATGGCGGATCCTGCTGGGTGTCCTTAAAAAAGATTTATAATAAGCTTTTATTGTTCATTCAATTGTTTCCTTGTTCCAGGATCATAACCTAAACGTCTGAGTGGCGGTTTGTGTTCCTGCTGCACCTGCTTTCTAGTGCTGGCCCCATCCCGTGCACGTGTGGAGAGCAAAGTGCTCAGCTCTCCTCTCACCTGCTGATGGTGCTGCCTGTGGAACGTGCTTCTGCCTTGTCTGGGTTTACATGCTTGGGCTTGCTTGGCAGCATTGCTCTCCTGCAGGTCCCAGTAGCCTGATTCCTGGTGTTTCCAATTTGCACAGCACTCGTGATCAAGAAGATCTCTGCATCAAAAAAACCCAGTTGTATCCAGGTGCCTGAGTGCAGGTTCTGGTCCAGAGCTGGGTTGTGGGTAGGTTTGGCCTGACCTCACCAAGATCCCAGCCACGTGCTGGCTCCAGCATTCTCTGGTGTTCGTTACTCCCCTGGCCTCTCTCAGCTTTGCCACAGGCCACTGCTGTGGCTCTGAGCCCCTAAAGCAATGCAGAATGGACAGTAAAACTGTCTGGTGAACATTGGTCGAGTTGTATAGTTCTTCACAGGCCTTCTGGGGAGGCAGGGAAAGGTATCTTGTGTACTTTTATCTTGTGTAAACGACTCTGTCCGTAGAGCAAACAGGAATCCTCCTTTGCCAAGCAGTGTGCTGGGCACTGGGCAGTGTGTGAGGCTGCCACCATGATGGGCTCTCAAAGATAGCTCTTGGTTTTGCACAACTCTAAGATGATATCACTCTGCTTTGCATCCACTAGGTTGTCCTATTTCTCTCTGGTGGTGGTCAGATTTGCTGATGGTTTGTATTTTAGCTGGGAAAAATGCCCCTTGTTGGGATTCTGGTATGTCTGTATACAGTAAAAAATGTCGAGTGGGCTGGAAATAGCTTCCAGAAAAGTTGTATCAGTTTCTTGGAGCTCTTTTGTTTGGTAGAAATTCCTTTCTTTTCTCTCCCCCTTCACATCCCCCTGACAGCCCACCTCTTTTCTCCAAGGGCTTGCTGAGGTATAATTGACAATTGTGTGATTGAAGTGAAATATGCACAGCTGCAAACACATTTTAAAATGCAGCTTCATTTTAAAATGATGCTTCATCATTAAAGCATCTCCCTGAACAGGTCGGCAGTTTCAGCAGCAACGGTAACAAAGAGGAGTTTGTTGGAAACTCTTGACATTGCTTTTTATCAAGCTTGGAGAATGTGTTGACCACTTGCTACTTTTGAGTGCAGATACGAAGTATCTGGAACAGGGAGATCTATAGGGGAAATATGTTAGATGTGTCTCTGAGAAGAGGTTACATAGTTGAGTTTTCCTTTGCTCTCCCTGCATGGTGTTGTGAAAATCATATGACAGCTGGACTAGAATAAAGGACAAAAGTTAGAAAAAAGTTTTCTTGATGTTTGAAGCGTCATACCCAGTCTTGCATGCTGCAGCTCTGCCTTCCCACTGAATAGAGACATTTTGCAACTCTCTTACGGCTTTGGATCCATGAGATGTTTTTGTGATTCCTTGCTTTTTCTGGTGTGTGACAAAGCCCAGCAAGTGGAAGCTCCAGGCATACAGTACCAGTCACTATGGCCCAGTGCTGCCAAGATTTGGTATGGGACTGCCTGAATCTCAGCCATGCCAAAAGCCAGTGTGTTTATCAGTAAGTTGAAACAGATTTATTGACATCCAGGACATCTCAGAAGGTTTGAATCAGTTTAGTGATAGAATTTGATGTAGTTTAATGTAAACAATTCTCTAATCTTTGGAAATTCAACAGTTCATCTTGTTTCCCACAGTTCCTGACTCTTGAGCAGTGAATTGAGGCTCCTTCTCTAGCTTTTGTTTCTGTGTTTTCTGTCCTCTGCCAGCACACTGCTGCTGCTCCTGCTAACAGTCTCCAGGGCTGTCTTGGTTCCAAAATTATCACCATATTTTCCAAGCTATTGTGTGAGTAACTTTGGGCTTTTCTCCTGTGAGTTAATTCACTCTCCACCACCTCTCCAAGAGGACCTGCCCTGAGCAGAACCTAATCTGGGTTTGAGATGGTACATCTGCAAACAGAGGATACCCCAATATATCAGTCTGCAGTGTTCTTGCTGATTAAGGTGTCAAAACAGAGAATGGCTTAGCAATTTGTAGTTCATGGAGTTACATGAACATTTGTGTGATTACTTAACATGTGATATGCATGACATGCAATTTCTTAGTGAAGCAGTTGTACCACTCCCTTGGCTCGAGTGTTTCCCTTCAGAACCTTTGCTTCCCAGTGATGGAAATGAAGGCTCTCAATACATGCTCTGGAAGTGGTAGCAAATCAACACTGGTGCTCTGGAGACCTTGGGCTCACCAGGATTGTGCTGGAAATATATAATGTCCAGAAAGACATTTTTTGTATGGTTAGCCATAGGCTGTGATGCAAAGTTTGTGCTTGGTATTAGCTGTAGTCAAGTGGTGAAAATCAGAGGTTGAGTGCAGCTCTCTAAGTGAGGACAGCACAAAATTAAGAATAAATCCCATCCTGATGTTGTGGTACTTGCCCTTGTCTCATTCCCCCTGGTGACCTCAGCTGTTTCTGTGACAGAAATGCTCTTTGACAGCCTGAGTATGTGCACCTAGTTTCAGATGTGCCATGCCTCATCCATGAGCAGGAGCACTGACCACAAAATGATGCTGATATCTATTCCTTGCTCTTAGCATCACTGTCGTGTTAGTGTTAGCTGATTGCATCAGCAAAGGCATTAGAAGAGAATGTTTTCAGGGAGCTGACACTGGGCTGGCTGTAGAGTTTGGTCTCCATGAATGATCTGATGGTGTGGCCCTGCTCACAAATGGAGTAACTCTCTTATTCCTGCATAGGCTCCTTGGTAATCCCTCCCAGCAGTGAACCTTAATGTCATGCTGGGGAAGAGCAGCATCTCATTCAAACTCTGCTTGTTCATGCCTCATTTACCTCAATCTGCTTACTTTGTAGAGCATCTACAGTTTATCTTGATAAATCCAGTTTCAGTGGGAACTCATAGGCCTGATGAAAGGTTCTGGGGACTGAATGGATTATGATTGTTATAAATTACTTTGTTTTATTGCTCATTTTCAGCATTAAAAATTCCTACAGGAGTCTGGAACAAGTCCTGAGCAGTGAAGATGAGCTTCTTGGAGCACCCTGTGTCTGTCAAAGCTCACTGTTCTGCTGGCTTACACAGGTCACACTGGTATTTTAATAAATATTCTTGGCAAATTGAACTAGCAAGTTCGGGCACTTGGTTTGCTTTGCTGCTCCCTTATTGCTTTCAGGAATGAAATATCACCAGCAATGATGCTGAAGAAATGTAATCTCTAAATAATATTGAATCTCTGCTTGCCAGCTCAACTTCCCACAGCTGCTGAAGAGGTTTAGAGTATTAAGGAAATGCAAATGTTTTTCTGGAGCAAATCACTGTGTTCTGCCTGCCACTGCAAGTGTTTGGCACTGGGATTCTTCTGTACTCCTTTAGTAAAAATTGTTGTTGCTTTTTTCCCTGATAAACTTAAAGATGATGCTAGTTTTCAGAAAAGAGGGTAAGCAAAGTCTGAGTTGCCATGTTTTCTCCTTTTTTCATGAGAAATGCAGAGAAATCTCAGTCACGAGAAGAAAACAAACAGAAAACCTTTTGCTGAGTTATTTCCGAACAAGTGCTTTCTTTTGCAGTAGTGATTCTTTAAACTAGAGCATAGAGTATATTTAGATGTAAAGAGAAATACTGTGGAGGAAGGCATTTTTCAAGTTATGTTGAGAGACATTTTGAGATCACCTGGAGACTGGGATTTTCCCTAAATGATGCTGCTCTTAGAGAGAGGGATCAGAAGTTCTCTGAAAAGCTGAGCTGTTTGCAGACCCCACTGCAAGGTCTGGCAGTGCATGTCCTGGCTGTCCCCCAGGCCAGAAGGTTGGCCTGGTGATGCAGCTGCCTTCCCGCTCAGGTATCTCCTCAGAGCTGGGGAGGGTGTTTCATGCAGTCTTTGCCAATGCAAAATCTGCTGCTGCTTCAGTGTAAGGTCACCTCCACGGGTCAGCTTTGGAGACTACAAGAGATCTCAGATTCTGTTCAATAGTGCACTTTTGGTGGGTTCTGCAGTTTTCAGGGCTATAGTTGGAGAGCTTGTGTTGTGCTTGGCAGCAGGCTGGACACTGCACTCTGTAAGCCTTTTCAGTCCGGGTCAGCTGGTTTTGGAGGTTAAAACATTGCTTCTGGTTACTGCTGAAGTTCCATCCCTGGCAGTAGTGCTGGTAGTTTCACTTCAGCCATCTCATTATTGCATCAGCTGGGATAATGCATTCAGCTGTTTGGCTTTTAGAATCTCACTAGATCCCTTATTTCTGTTCTCTGGTGATTTCCTTCCCAGCTTATCTGTGCTCTTCTGGGCACTCCAGCAGACAGTGTGCAAATGAGCAAATGCTGCCCAGAATATTTGATGGAAGAAATGCAAGGGATATGTGCTGGAGCACAATGCAGCTTAAATCAGAGTCCTTTCCTTGCAAGGAGTGCTGGATGCTTTGGCATTTTCAGACCTTTTTTGACCACTGTTAATATTGGAAAGCTCCTCTCAGTTTGCCCCTTCATTTCTGGGGAGACAAATCTGCAAGGGACAGTACCTTTCAACTGCTTTACCCTCAGTGTTTTGCTCCAGTTTGAGGGATGTTAATCAATGTTTCCAGCATGTTTGGTGCTGAATAGAGTTCCCCAGCTTTAGTGGCAGGATCCAGAGTTCTTTGTGATTTATGTTTAGTGCTGATGGAGGCTGCTTTGTCAGCTCTGTGTCGTTGCCTTGTAAAAACCAGCACTGTTCAAATAAATGCTTCAGGGAAGGAACCACCTTCCTTTTATAACTGTTTTAATGTGTTTGATTTGGAAATCTCCTTTGAGCTGTGGCCCGAGAGCAAATTGGTTGCCAGTGTTGCAGTCCCATGGTGTAAGCACCTGTGCCTACGTGAGCCAGAGCTGTGGGGCTGGGAGATCAGAGCACACAGCTGAGGTGCTGTGAGCATTGCACAGGGTGTTTGGTACAGCTGTAGAAATTGCTCTTTGTAGAGCTGGTGTTTCTCCTAACCTTCCTTCTGACCTGCTGTTAAATACATGAGTTTCAGTTTTCCCTTTGCTGCCTCCTTCCCTGTAGTTCAAGTTGTTAGTTCTGTATTTTTGCATGCTGGAAAGAAATCATAATTTAGGGTGCTAAGTAGTTCTTTTGTGTTTGAGGAACAATGAGAATTGTGCAAAACAATACATTTCTAACTTAGGTAACAAATTGATATTTCTCTGATTGTCATACCATTCATCTCTGGAGTCAGGGGAAAAGGGAGCCAGCATTAAACATGAGGCACTTAAAGGAGCAGGGCAGGGCATTGTCTCTGTGAGGTGTTGGGGTGTCTGGCTGCACATGCCCATCTGGAAGGAGGTCAGAATGGCAATCTTGGACAGCCTTGCTGCAGTGAGGATGTTGGGATCTGTGAAGAGTTCTAGCCTGAAAGCAAGCCTGCCAGCAAGATGCTTTGCATATTTGATTGCTGTGCTGGCTAATACCAAACGTACCATCACAGTTCACAAATGTTTTTCACTGCTGCTGGCTGCTCTGCCTTCACTCTTACAGGACATTGAGTTCTCAGTAAAAATGCAAGCAACCATTTGGGGTCCAAATTATGCTTGTGTGCTTCTCCCGGCTTATATACGCTGGGCCACATGGCAAAAACAAACCCCCTCTTCACTGGCACTTGATGCAACTGGTTTAAATCAAAGTTACAGAAAATGCTTAGGAATGGGCCACCTGCCCTAGCTCTGCTGCCTGGGGCCCAGATGGGTCAGCAAGGGAAAAGAAAGTTCAAAACCAAACATAAAATCGACCCCCAAAATTTGTTTTAAGAAACTCCTACAGCAGTTTTCAAACAGTCTGCTGATTTAGAATGGTGAAAGGTGATTGTCTTCCAGAGAAGTCTTAAGAATTACATGGCATCAGGATCTTGGCTTTGAGTGGGAGGGCCATGTGTCTGACTTGCTTGTGAACTAGGAATTGTTCTTAGATGGCTGAGTGAGAGGTAATTTGATGTGACCCATGGTGTGAGTCAGTCTGGTCTCTGGGGTGAGAGGCTGTTCAGCTGGCCTCTGTGTCAGGTGATGTCGTGGGAGCTATTTGGAGAGAAGTCAGGCAGAGAGATGGCAAACTGTTCATGCCCTGAGAGCAAGTTTAGCTCTGGGTACACCAAGAAGCCATCTGTTTCTCCTTGACTGCTTTCTTAGCTGGAGGCTTCCTAGACCTGATTTCTTACGCTGAGGAGATCACAGTGATGGGTAACCCAAGCAGAACTGAGCCTTCCTTACAAGCTCTTCTGGCATGGACCTGAAGTCCAGGCTCCTCGTGGCGTGTTTTTTTCCTCTTGACAGCTGATTTACAGACAAAGGGGAAGAACAGAATATTTCAGGCAGAGCCCATATCTCAAGATTTGCAGCCCTTGGTGACAGTGTGCCGTGGCTGAGACTGTGCTGTCTGGCCAGGGTACCAGGTGGGTAACAGGAGTGTGCAGAGCACAGCACAGGGCTCTCCCTGTAGGCTGTTCAGCAGTGGGAACAAAAAGCAGAATAGCACCAGGCATTTTGAAAGTAGCTGAGTGCAAGAGTACTTGGAGACCTGTGCTTCCTGCCACTGAAAGGAAAAAGCTAAATACTAAACCAGACTGACTGGTGCAGGACTTCCCTCTGAATCTGCCTGCACTCCATCCCCTTGCTGGGCTGGGGAGGGAGCTGCTGGGGCAGTGTCTGTTTGGGGAAGAGAGTTGTTGATGCAGCAGTGAGGGAGGGTTTGCCAGCAGACTGCTCTGGAGGGAGTGAGCAGGAATGAGCTGTCTGTCAGGAGCTGGTCTCATTTGTTGCACGGATGCAGGGAACTGGTGACGCGTGGGCTGTGACAGCCCCAGTTGCTGTGGAGATGTTACAGCTCCCAACCTGATGCTGCTGCTGTGTTTGGGGATGCTGTGCTTAGGGTTGAAGCATGGATGTGAAGAGGACAGGGAAGAGAGTGAGGGTTATCTGTGGTGCTGGAGAAAACGTGTGCCTTGAGGCACTTGCTTTAACCATTTCATCTTCCTCATGGTGCCTGTAGCAGAGCTGGCTGCCACTGCCAGGATTTCCTTGGGTGTGTGCTGGAAGGCTGGGTGCTGGCTTTGTTCTTTCAGCCAGCTGCAGCACTGTCAGCTTGGGAGGAGGGATGCTGCTACAAACCAGGGCAGATGTGCTGCTCCATGCCTTGAAGCAAATTGGTTTTTCCCGGAAGCCTTTAGCTCTGATGGTCCTTCTCATCTGCTGGCTACTTCATGCAGCTCCTGCTAGTCCTGGAGGGTTCAGGGATGGATGGGAATGGCTCCTGGCAGGCAGGGAGTGTTCCTGCACATGCCTGGAATAGCCAATCCCGGTGAGCAGCTGCTGTGTGACAGGCACTGCTGTCTGGGGCAGGGGGCCAGCCAGAAGGCAGGTTGCGTAAGGGAGGCATGCAAGGGTGAGCCAGGGAGTGGAGGGATGCTGGATTTGTTCCAGCTGTGAAGGTCTCTCCTCTTCATCCCTCACTCCTGATTTGGGTTGAGCATTCTTCCTCCCAGAGTCCCCTTTCGGTTTGGGGCGTGATTGGTTTGCTCATTTGTGTCGCTGTGTGTGCGCCAATGTGTGAGGCGTGTGGTGGGAGCTGCCCTCCACCCTGGCTGCCTCACATAAACTGAAGTGGGTTGTGCCTTTGCTTTGTTGCTGACTAGCTGAGACACTAAGCCCTAGCTACAGAAATGGCTTGGCCAGCCCACGTCCTAGAGGCTCCCCCTCCCTGACAGGGTGTTTTGTCTTCACTTGTTAGGTGCTCAAATGGGAGACTGGCATTTCAGTGCTGTGGGGCTTTCTGGGCTCTGCTGCAGTTCGTGGGTATCTCCTGCAAGCTGGTTAAACCCACAGCTACCACTAGCCTTTGGTCAGATGGATGTGGCCATGCCTGCTCTGCCTCCATCTCATTCCTTGGTGGTCCCTCTGGCTGCTCCAGCTACTACTAAATTAATACAACAAATGTCAGATGTGTTTGTGTCATCTGTAATATAGCAAATGTAATCCTGATGTCTGTCAAAGGAGCCTTAACTGTGAATCAGCTTTTCATTATTTGCTGACTTTAGTCTTTAAAGCTAATAAAGCACCTTCCACTGCCTCAGAACTTTAAAAACATTGATCAAACCTCATTCACCAGTACCACGTGCTCTTTCATTGATGCTCACTTTGGTATCAGGATGCTGTGCAGTACTGTTCTGGATGCTGAGTTTGGAAGATGCAAAGCGGGAGAGGTGTGTTTAACTACATTTTGCCTGTGCTTGGCTTTGCAGGCAGCATGGTGTGAAGACATAGGTGAGTATACCTGACTCCTTCATACTCCATAGCCTGTCTGAGAAACAGACTTAATCCCTGCTTTGTCAGTGGTTGGGTTTTTCCCCTCCCTTAAGTCACCCTATAAAGAGATTTAAAATCATCAAAATGAAGAGTAAGAAACCAATGTGTAACAGTGTGTGCAGGAACTGAGATCCAACTGAGGCCAACAGATGTGTGAAGAGAGCTACCCCTGCTCTTGCTGAGATTACTTCTCAAAGGGAGAGAAAGCTGCTGTTTCTCAGCAGTGCAGTTCAGAGCACGTGCCTGGCGGTGAGCAGAGGGTGTCAGACTCATTTCCTGCAGGTGTGACTTGGAATTCGTCCCATCTTGGCCAGGGAGTCAGGGCATGGTGTGTGGCACAACTGCCAGCAACTGCCACAAAAAATTTTGCTTGGCTACCTGAAGAGTGTGTGGAGCTGTGGAGGTTTAGCTTCACCACCTGTGCATTTCACCAGCATTGCTGTGTCTCAATGCCCTTTCCTTCCCAGATTACTGGAGCACTAAGAAATGAGAAGTGCCACTGGGATATGTAAACTCTGCTTTGTGAGCCAGTGTTATTTGGTTTGCAGGGATCCTCATCCCTTTGTGTCCTTGGTGACTCCCATAGAGCCAGCCAGCAATGCCTTGACATACTGAAGACATCTCAGCATTTTCCAATTGGTATGTTGGATTGGAGTATCTAAGCTCAAATACACTTTACTACTTGGTCATATTGACTTCAAGTAGCAAATGTGCCCATGCAGAGTTCTAGGTTCTTGTAAAAATTATGCAGATCTGAAAAAAATTTAACACACCCACCCCTTTCTTCTTGCTCGGTTTGGAGCAGGCATATTTGTAACATATTTGAAATGAGCAGGACAATATTTCAGCTATAAAAGGATAGTGTCTGGCTGTACATATGTGTCCTTGTGAGGTGCTGGGTAGAGCCTGTTGCATAAAATAAGCTGCTGTCCTCTTACCTGGCTGAACAAGACCTGCTTGCTCCAGCATTTCTATGGATCTTAGTCTCCAGAGTCTTAAGAGCTTAATTCTCTATATTAATGCTGGGAAGAGGATTTCTAGATCTTTGAGAAAAAGAACAATGAAAATACAGGCTCTGCAATTGTTTCCTGGCTGTGTAGACCTTACTTGAATGGATCTGTAGCCAAAACAGCTGACTAAAGGTTAGCTCCGTGGGAAGTGTGCAAGAAGGACTATTAGGTTTCTTTGCAGGTTACTCAGGTTATGTTTCTGGCATGACAAACTGGGGTGCTTGACCTCTGCCTCCTCTTAATTTCATCTTGCCTTGGAGCTTCCCTGAGAATGGGACCAAGATGAGATGACTTTGAGGGAGTTAGCTCATTAAGCATTGGAAAGTGAGGCAGCAGCTTTCTTTGGCTCCTGCCACTGCTGCCCTTGCCCAGAAGCCCAAATCTGACGTATCAGTGGCATCAGAGGACAGCACTTCTGCCCTGCTTTGTCTCCAGGCTAACTCCTAGGCCGATACAGAGCCCTGCCTTTAGTATGGAAGTGCAGCAACCAAGTTCATCCCTGTGTTGTTCTTTCTTCCCGAGCAGGCGTAAGGAGCTGCCGGTGCAGTCGGCTGTTGGTGCGCTGCATGCATTCATTTCTTCCTGAAGCAGCTGTCTCCCAAAAATGCTGTGCAGGGCTCTTGGCTCCAGCCTCTCCTGCACAGACACCCCCGTAGCTATGTGCAGAATGGCTCTGTTTGTCTGGGCAAGTGTGTGTAGGCGGGTGTCTCCCTCCACTTCTCCTTCAAGTGGCTTGCGATTTATTTTGGGACTGAGGTGGGTGTAAAGTGTCAGCTTGGAGCAAAACAGTCCAAGTGGATGTTGAAAGTACTGGGGTAGGAGGCTGCTTGCTGTCCTGAAATGCTGAAATAACTTGGATGAGGTGAAACTGTCCAGTGGCCAAAAGGAAACTAATTCCTTCCTTATAGCCATCAGCTGATTGAGGTTGTCAGACCTCGGAGGAGAGTGCTCCTGGCATCAAACACTTTCTCTAGGAACAATTCTTCACAGCTCTTAACCTGGACAAAGAGTATCTGTGTACTACAGTCTTCCTGTCCCAAATCCCATCTTGTACTTGGAGTCCCCTATAACTGTGGATGCATCCTGTTGTTATTATCTACTTCTATGGGGTTTAATTAAAATGCAGGTCTTTAATTTTTAATTTTTCCTTCCTGTTGATTCGACTGTCTCTGCATGAACGAGGTCTTGGTGCAATTACTGTGCTCCCTGTGGAGAAACAGACATTTAATTCAGCAAGGCAGACTCTTTCTTGGAGGGGGTTTATTTTCCTCATCTTCCTACTCAGAGGGATGCAAAAGCAGAACATCCAGTGAGTAAAGAATGCGACACTGTTTGGTTGTTCTGGACACGTTTGCTGCATCTCGGTTACCAAAATGTTATGTTATTTGCAGAGAGCTGCCTCCTTAAGCAAAGGGCTTGTGATGGAGCTACTCAGCACAGCTTGCATTAGCAAGGCGAGTTGAAACCATTGGGTCAGGTCCAGGTTTCCTCTTTAAAACTCTGTTCTGGTAGCAGTGATGTAAAAAGATGGAGTTTTATTGTAACGTTAAGGTAGCATTAAGCTGTCTCATGATTTATTAACCTGACAACAGGATCAGGCAAGTACCTTGTGCCTGCTTGTCAAGGGGGACACATGAGTGACCCAGGGGATGCAAGCTCCTGCTGCTGTTTGGGATCCAGCTGTGCTCCTAGCAGGGAGATCTGCTATGAACCTTCAAGAAAGGGTGGAAATATTGGCTCTCAGATTTCCATTGTCTTTAGTTCAGACTGCTTCAGCTAACTTGGTGCTTTTGCTAGCTTAACTCCCCTCATGCAACCCTAGGTCACTGCTGAAACATGCAGAGAAAGAGTATCTCTGCACTTTCTGTATTGCAGTGCCAGGCTTTCAGAATGCTTCAGACTCTTTCAGCTCCAGTCTTGAGGCTTCCTCAGTTTCCCTTGTGTGTGTGTGTGCACTAGGTTATTTTCTCTGTGTTTATAGAGATCATATCTATAAGTATTAGAGGCTTCCAAATGTAGCCTTATTCTTTTTTCATATCTTTTCGTGCCCACCTGTGTCTGTTCTGTTTTTCTTACCCCCGTTTCACCTCAACAAGCTTGTTGGTAGAAGTGGCTTGTGAGACTGGTCCCTTTTCTGACCCCTGAGACTTGATGGAAGTACAGCAAAACCTTGGCAAGAGATAAGTGCATGGAAGGAGGTGCTGCTGTTATCGGAGGCAGTAATGCCACACAAATCCTTGCTGTGCCTGCGTGTGTGAGTAGCTCAGGATCCTTGTGCTGGTGGCAGGGACACACTTGGCATATGCCTTTTCATGATGATTTGATTAAGGGATGGCCCCTTTGTGCCACATATTCTGAAGATTCCTTTGATTTGTAAGCTGCAAACTTAGACTGAAACAGTGTGTTGAGAGTAAGAGTGATGTGATGGGATTTAAACTCTGATTTTTATCCATCCCCCACACCCCACCCCCCTGCTGTTGGAGAGGATAAACATTTCATTGTTTTTTGTGTGAAGTGCCTTTTAGTACCAGCAGCCCAGCAATGGGGGATAAAGAAAGCAGATGTGTCCCATGTCTTTTTTAACTGCTTTTGTTTTCCTGATCACTGTAAAGGAGGCTTTTAATTTTTTTTAATTTTTTTTTTCCCAAGCAGCAAGTGCTCCACAGGGTTTGATCAAAGCTCATAAATGATGAATTGAAGGAATGCCCGGCGGGGAACAGAACGCCCTCCTTGTGCTCTGCTGTGTGTGCTGAGAACACCATTGTTTCTTCCCGTACCTTTTCCATCCTCGAGCTCGGGGCTGGAGAGAAAAGGTCTTTGTTCCTTGCCTGTCAGCTGAGACAATGCCAGTGTGTTGTCCTACCTCTGCTCTCAGCACCTGACTGGCCAGAGCTCTGTGGGTTTTGGCAAGCTGAGCACCATTGTCCTCCAGCTCTGGCGTTGCAAAGAAAACAAGCGGCTTCCCAGTCTCCTTCCTCCAGATCCTGGCCCGGCTGCTTCACGGCAGAGCCACGTGTGTGTGTGTGCTTGCTGTTTTATTCAGGGTGCAGAGGGAAAGCCAACACCCTCTGCCATGCTCCAGGTTGAGGGACGCAGCTTCACCTGACTCCCAGTGCTGCTGGCAGGGGGACAAAGGGGAACAGAGGCTCAGGCAGGCCTGGTTTCTCCATCTTCCTTGTGATTTCTGCAGCATCTCTGACTGTGTTGTGTTGTGATACAAAGCTCTGCGAAGGAGAGAGCTTGTAGTTCTCTCTTTCTCTGGGATTTTGGGGGCTGATAGCAGGAACCAGTGCTGTGCAAACGAGCAGGGAGAACAGATGGCATGGGCTGGGGTGGAGAAGAGGCTGGCAAGGGCATGTTTGGAGAGATGCTTGAGTGCAGACTGTAAGAGCTCACACTGGCTCTTCCCTATTGCTAGCCCTGTGTGAGAGACCAGAGTTGAGGCAGAGCCATGGGTGTTTCAGGATGAGACAGGCAGCACTTGCTTCAACATCTGCCACCAGCCCTGTTGGGAAGAGCCTTTAGCTGCATGTCTCCTGCAGTTTTGCACCCAGGCTGATCAGCATCAGGCATTGCAGCAAAGCAATGTTTCAGCTTCCCACCGTGGTGGAGAAGGTGGTGGAGGTGCAAGTCACCCTTGCAGTGCTGAATTGTCAGGCACCTGGCAGCAGTGTGAAGTACTGCTCAAGTGCAGGCTTCAGTCAATGGCACTTGTGCTAGTGCTGCTTGGGAATGCACCAAAACCCAGCATCAGCGCCTCTTTCCTTCCCATCTGCTGTGGGACTACAGCCTGATGTTACACTTGATCTGGGAGAATGAGCTGGGCAGTGGGTTTGAGAAGAGTGTTGCTGATGTCTGCTAACATTCCGTGTCAGAGGCCAGAGATGCCCATGCCATGGAGTAAGGACCTGACACAAAGGCAGTGCTGGCTCCTGGCCAGCGTGACAGATGATGTCTAGTCACTACAGCCCACCCAGCAACTTTGTCTGGCCTCTGCTATCCTCAAACGGAGCTGTCTTGCTTTCAGGTTTATCTTTCCCTGAAGTTTGTTTATGGGTATGCCTTCTGAATTCCCCCAGCTGGTGGTAATTTCTGTGAAATTGTGACAGTGCCAATACCATGGTCCCATTTTACCTCAGAGCCTTAACTCGGCTCCAGAGTCCGAATTTTGTCTGCTCCCAAGCTCCCTGTGCTGGAAGGCAGAAGTGCAAACAGCTGTAACCAGAACAATGTAGCATTGCCTGGGTAAAGAATGTGATTTACTTGCATATGTGTGGCATGTGAACACCAAGGCCAGAGGGCACCACTTGAGTCCTCTCCTTCGTTCTTTTTACTTTTTTTTCCCCCTTTCCCTTTAGAGATGCCTGAGCCACTTGCTGACACTTTTGTTTGGGGGTGAGGAGAAGAATGTGTGGGTTGACAAGAGGAGGTGGGAGCGAGATGTTTGGGAGCCAGAAGTCTGAAACTGAAAAAGCCAATCTAGGAAAGCCTTGTAGACAAGTTTAAAATTAGATTGACCCAATGCTTTCATATTGCTGGAATTTAATTTCCCTGACCCTGAGGCTTTTGGTCTGACTTGTGGCAAGAGTTCCCAGGCTGTGGTCAGGGAAGGTCAGTGCTGTGGGGTGCTCTCATGTGGCCATAGGTCTGTATCAGAGAGAGAGATACACCTCCTGTCCACCTCCTTATATTTATGAAAAGTTGGAGAAATTCAGTCTGAGAAGCCTCCTATATTTCTGCTGTCTTTATGTATCAATGCATGGCTCATGTTCAGAGCCTGTTCGCCCTCAAACTGGGATACTGCTGTGTGTAAAAGCTGCTCAGAGCTTTTCCTTTTTCAGGCATTATTGTAACTGTTTCTCTTCTGTTCCTGTTTGCAGGTTGTGCAGCTTGACATTAAAGAAACTGGTAGTCTTAAAGGAATTGGATAAGGAGCTTATTTCTGGGGTCATTGCTGTCAAAATGCAGGTAATTGCTGCTCAGTTCTAAGAATTGTGTTGTTTGACTAAAAATACTGACAGGTGCCCAGACTGAGCTTTACCTCCACATAGGGGTCCACTGCAGCCACAGACTTCTTCCCAAGTACATCAGGGCATTCTGGATCTGTGCAGAGTCTCTTCTGACCCTTCCCCCATGTTCCTGCCTCACCTTGCTGCTGTAAGCGAGCAAGAATATCATTCACTGATGGCTCAGCATGAGCTTATCTGCATGTAAAAATGCTCTTTACAGATTGTATGCTGTCACCTCTTCTTCCTGAGCTGGCACTGAATCCAAGCCTGGTTCTCTATTTAACATGCTTCAGCTCACTCAGGGGCTGAACATCTTGGTAACTGGGTCCTGGATTGGAGTCTGGGCCTTCCTCTGCTAGTGGGCAGCTCTGCTGTCGAGTCCGTAGCCAAGCTTGTCAGTGGATTTGTAGGGTGCCTATATGTACTAATTCCTGTTCCTAAAATACAGTTGTCATCCTAGGTAAATAACCCACTTTACAGCAGATGTTTGTGCCATTTAATTAGGTGCCTCCATGTAGGTCACACTGCCTGGAGGCGGGCTGGGAAGGAAGGGGACTCGGTTCCACCGTGCGTCACAGCATCGCTTCGGCTCACGTGCTCCCATCACTGCAAATGCTAAAGTGCTTAACGAGTAAAAGCCTGGCAGACCTATAAGTAGAACATTAACTGTGCTGAAAAGCTGCTGCTTTTCAAATGAAGCACTAGGCAAATCCCTGCAGAGAGCTGGTTGTGTCAAAGCACACAAAGTCTAGTTTGGAAGGTGAAATCAGGAAGGCTCCATGGTGGAAAAACACATAGGTGAGGATTTAGTTTGTATCTCTTATCTTTGAGTTGTCCAGCTGAGGTAAAATTGTGTCCCTCTCTGTTGGAGGGGGTTCATGCACCCACAGCAGGGAACAGAAAGGTAGGGAGTTGCTTCATACACCTGGATTTGTGGGAACCTTGGAAGGAGCACAGCTGTGGGTTTCCAGGCTGTCAGACACTGCTTATCAAGGCTGGAAGCTTTCCATATGTTTGTACTCCTAGATGATGAATGCATCACTGTAAGGACCTGAGGCTTGTCAGTGAATGATCTATGCCTGGAGTGTGCCAGACCTGGGTTGAAGAATTCAGTAGCTTTTATTAGAGCAAAATCTTCTTTTCTTGTCCTGATTACTGCTCAATGCTTACACTTGCTACAGGTAAAAGCTTGCCCCAAACCCACAGGTCTAAAGGGAGTTTTAACACATGGGAGTTTCATGTCTCATTTTGGGCATGTGTTGTGATCTGCCTTGCTGCAGTAATTCAAACACTGGAACCTGAGCAGTCCTCTCCACACCAGGGCTGATCCCTGAGGAACTGTCAGGCAGAAGGACTTGCCTTGTTCAGGGTGTGCATCTGCCAAGTCCCAAGCTGCAGCTGGCATCACCAGGCCGTCCTTATTTTGCCCTGTCCAGGGGACCTAGAGGTGACAGTGGCTGGAATGACCATTGTCCCAAAGAGTACCTCACCTTGGGTGTCCCTTGTGCTGGCTCAGCACCCGTGTTTCTTTGGGATGTACTGTTCAACAGTGGGTCAGTAGCACTGCAGCTCTCAGACACAGGCAGGTTTGAAGCCCTACTATTAAAAGTCCCTTTATAGCTTGCAGGTTATGATGCTGATGCTGACAAGCTCTTTCAGGGATGCTTCACTTGGCAGCACTCAGGTTTCTGACGTGGCTATTGTTTGAGGCTGGTGGTACTGGATCATCAAATATATGATTTCTGTCAAATGACTGCCTCTGTGTGGGGAATTGCACGAGAGGTGTCAGACCCCGAGTCCTTCCAGAGGGGATGAGTTAATTCAGACCTAATGAGAACATCTTACCTGCATTTCCCACATCTCCTTGCAGCCTCCTGAGCAGTGATGTTCAAAGAGTTGTCAGCTGCATTTCCCGAGCCGTTGCTCTGTTTATCTGCTGCGGTCTTTTAAAAGCGACTATATTTGGTCTTTCATTAGATTTTGGTTGCGTAACCAGCAAAGCAAGATTGCTGCTATTAGGAGCTTTGCACAAATGGAGCAGCTGCCGCTGCTGCCAGCGGCCAGGCTGGCTGTGCTTCCCTTGCACATGTGCTGCTTGTCCTGGGGGCAGCCCCTGGGTGCCTGGCTCTGCTCTGCTGTGTGATCTGTGGAGCTCGGGCACCTCGGTGTTTGTACAGAAGAGCTGGTGCTGTGCAGGAGCTGAGGCCCCACTGCAGATCACAGCCTTTGCTCTGGCTGCCTGAGCCATGCGCTGGGGAGGAGGGGATGTAAGCGAGTCTCTGCTGCTGTCTCATCTCGTGATGCTCTTTGAGGCTGATATGAGCAGACCACATTTCCCTTTGGATGTAGCTCGGAGGTGTTTACCCCCCCAGTCTGTCTCTGATTTCCCAGATGCTGCTTTTTCGAGAGCTACAGTTCTGTGCTTCTGGGAGATCAGCCCGTCTGGACAAAGCCAGATCTGCAGCCTCAGCAGAACACTGAGCCAGAGACCTCTGAAACTTGCCACTGTGTTTGAACAATGCAGAAGGGTTTGCTAGGCAGCAGTCTGTCATGTTTTCCTGCTAGTTTTCCTTCAAATATTCCCTGAAATTAAATGCTCACACAGTAAATAGCCTGGTAACTCTGTTAGCATAAGGCAGCCCACACACAGGGTTGATTTTGAGTTGCCCTGTGATACATTAAGTCTCCAGGCTCCACTGAGATGCTTAGTGGACTTTTTTGTTTAATATCCCCAGCTACTGGCAATTGTTTAACTTGGTTAAAGTCTCCACTTTCCCCAGGGAGGGGTGTGTGCACAAAAAGAAAAGCCCAGTCTGTCATGGCTAACGCCAGAGATTTAAGCATGATGCTGCAGCCTCCAGACCCAGGAGATGAAGAGCCTTGTACGTATTGGCTGAAGTGAAAATACGAGATTTCAGCTCCAGGGGTGGGGGTTGGCTCACAGCTTTTCAATGCCAGGGTTTGGCAGAACAAAAGCTGCATTGTTGTAGTTGAGGACAGTAAATATGCCCAAATCTTTATTAGTCAAATATCTCCCTTTCATCTCATTAATATTTCACAGAAGTACAAGGTCAGACCCATCCGTTCGCTTGTCTGTGGTAGTCCCTGACAACGTTTCCTGGTTTGCAGTAAATAGGGCTGGGGTGGGATGTCAGGGCTGCCTTCTGGGGAATTCACCCGCTGGACTTTGTTTCCGTGCAGGGCTCCAAGCGCATCCTGCGCTCTCACGAGATTGTGTTGCCCCCGAGTGGACATGTGGAGACGGAGCTGGCGCTGACCTTCTCGCTGCAGGTAGGCTGGGCAGGGCTGGCTGTGCTTGCTGCACTTGCTGCTTGCCAGGGAGCAGGGACACGCTGGGGGTCCGAGCTGAAGATGCTCTGCCTGTCCTCGTGTGCAATGACACACCTTGTCTGAACTGCCTCGCAGCAGTGAGGGCCTGGAGCGGGGTGCTGGTTTACAGTGTTCCTTCTTGTGCACCCTGGCTTTGGAGCCCGGGAATGTGAAGAGTTTTCAGTCTGTCCTCTTCAAGTTATGGCCGTGGCAAGAACTGAAGCAGAGCAAGTTGGCTCTTTTTTGCCTTTTGTTGCCTATTTTGTGAACAGGCAGAGGAGGATGGCAGCCATGGGGGTGGCATGGAGTGTCAGGCTGACAGAAGGCAGTAGTAGGAATGAGTCAGGTGAGCCTCTGATTTGGAGTTGCTGAGGGAGGCACCATTTGGGGAAGCAGGAGCAGTGTGTTTATAGTTACTCCTGGCTCTAGAGTCACGGGAATAGCTGTGAATTTGAGCCACTGCATTTTTTTTGTTCCTCTTTTCTTCAAAGCCTGCTGCCCTTGTGCTACCTCCTGAGCAGGGCAATAAGGTAAATAGGGGCTGGCTCGCTGAAAGCGAGAGAGAGGATCCTGCGTGCATAGAGCAGAGTCTGACAGGCACTCAGAAGCATTCATATCTGGATTACATATGTTTTGAGACTTTTGGTTAGATCTTGACTTCAGGAGTTTGATCTAGTAAGGAGAAAGGCTCAAGTGGTGATGTGAGACTGGTTGTTACTCAAACTTGTGCAGAGCTGAAGCAGGTGAGATTTCATTGCAGAGGGATGATAACCCTGCAGCTGCCCGGATACAGATACAGAGATGGCTGATGCTTCTGGTTCAGTCCTGATGCAGCTCACAGACTGTTAGCTGCAGCATTGCATCCCCTCTTTTGTGAACAGGAATAACCAAGCCCTATGCCAGGATCCATACCTGGATCTTGCAGCTGCAGTTTTCCAGTGGTTGGGAGCAGAGCTGTAAGACAAGCCAGGTCTCCCTCTGCCAGTCCTGTGTCAGCAAGGACCAAGTCTGCAGTTCTTTTTGGAATTAATTGGGAACATAGTGCTGGTTTTTTTTCCCTGGGACTCCGAGCAATGCTGCAGCAGGATGCAGAGCACTGCCTTTAACTCTGTTTCCCCTGCCAGGGCTGGGAATTGAGCCAGAACAGGGGAGAGCAGTGTCTGTGACACTGAGCCTTCAGAAGAGGTGAGTGAGCTTAAAGCAGAGGTGTGCTGCTGGTCTCTGCAGGAAGGGTTGGTGGTTTTGGATGCAGTAAGGCCTGGGAAGCATTCTTGAAACAGCACAGCAGGATTTTTATGGCAGCTTTTATTGTTACTTAATTGGACAAAGGCTGAAAGCTACTTCTAGCTAACAACTGTAGCTTAATTCAGATACAGTCTGAATTTAGTGCCTGGGATGTATTTGAGAGTGGTGAAGGTCCACAAAGTAAAAGCATGTGGGTGTCACAGAGCAAGGTTTTGCTGTCTTGCAGCAGTCAGTGTCTCCATACTGCACAGTGAGCTCTTCAGACTCTATATCCTGTGTTGTGCTACCTGCCTGGATTTGCAGCCCCTTGTACCTTCATAGTCATCACCTGCTCAGCTCCTCCTCCTGGGTGACATTCTTGTCCTTTGCACAGAGTGTTTCCTTGTCAGAGCTGAGCTAGAGTTGTTCTGTTGGCTGGCATAACAGTGAGCAGCCCCTCGTGTCTGGCAGGGCTCTGCTCAGACTGAAGGGAGGAGTTTCCTGCTACTCTATTACACAGCTGAGTAAGACTGGAGTTAGTGTTGTGTCCAATCCTGTTTCACCTTCTAGCTAGGGCTAGACCAGCAGCAGCCTTTCTGGCAGGTGAGCTACCATCACCCTTGCTGCTGGAATGTCTGCTTCTCCTGATTGTCTGCGGCTTTCACAGAATCCTGGGAAATTCCCCAGGTATTCCAAGCACAACATTGCAGCTCTCTGGCATTAATTAAGGGCTCTGACACTTAATTCCTGTCTTTAACCTAATAAAACTTTCCAGATGGGAGGGATTACATCATTGGGGCTTCAGAAAAAGTCTTGCCCTGACTCTCACTGTTCTGGGGTGTGTGTTCTCACCTCTTAGATGTACCTTGAGGTGTTTGGTGCTTCCACTAAAAGTTTTCAAATGTTTTGAGCCAAACTATTTTCCTCTCCAATCTCTGCCATGGACTGACACTTACTGACAAGTTTAGGTTGAAAGTGTTCTGCAGAGTTGATAAGTCATGGCTGGTGTTAAACAAGCTGGACTGTGCTGTGGAAATGGCTGGCTTTTCTTCTGGAAGTCCCTGTTTTTAATGGAGGAGCTGAGTGGCCTGAGTCTCTCTGTACCTTTCTTTTACCACCTCTGTGAATGATCATCGGAGGTGGCCTGGCAATACACCTTGGAAAAACATCAACTTGCACATGTATGGACTTGTGCTGTTCAGTTTAATCCCTGAAAACTGAACACATCCAGATCAAGCTGGCCTGGGACCAAGAGTGACTTGGGCCTTTAGCTGTAGGTTTGTACTTGAGCAGCCTTGGTGTGACCCAAAAGCTTTGAGCTGAGAGCAGGGAGTCCCTCTTCCCTGATGCCCTTCCAAGATGTGGAAGGGCCCCAGAGGAAAGGAGATGGTAAATTTGAATGTGAAAGGTGCCTCTGGCTTTTTGAACCCCTTCTACCCCTTCCCTCTGACTTTCTCCCAGTTGCACATCTGTGAAGTCACAGGCTCTGTGTGTTTTTGAATTATCTTTTAATTTCATAGACTGCTGTTCCTCTCCTTTGCAGAGCCTATTCCTTGGGCAATGAGCAGTAGATCTTGCCCTTGCAGAGCAATCTGCTAATTAGTATTCTTGTTTGTGTGGCCATTGCTCCCAGCTCCCTGCAGAGCAGTCAGACTTGCTCTGGACTGCAAATTAATATCTCAGGGGCTTCTAGTGGCATTTGGTATTTGTATTTATCAAGTGTTTTGATGGGGCAGGAAGTTATTTTCTTAATGTCCCAAGGAAAAAAAGAAAGTAGTTCTTGCTTGCAGGACAAGCATCCTTCATTTAGGAGTGTCCTCTCTGAGATCTCTGCAATTAGATTCTCCTGTCTGCAAGTTACTGAGTGCTCTGTGTTTTGTCTATTTGGAGCATGTGTCCCAGTCCCCTCTCCTCCTGGGATGAGACTGGTCAGGTGGCTGCTTTATCTTTTCTTGAAGACTTTTCCATTGCATGCCTTCTCACTCATGAGTGTTGGTTATGGTTAGCCCCACTCTTTCCCTGGTAGTCTCTGCTTGACTTTACAGCCTTCTATATTTTTTGAGATTTTTTTGGGGGGAGATGTATAAACAAATGTATTTTCTTGTATGAAACATGTCTTGGAAGGATTTATGTCTTTGCAACACAACCTGGCAGTAGGACAGGTTTTTTTTCTTGACTTGATTACTTAAAATACAACCACTTGAGCAGTGTCCTTGTGCTGGAGGGAAGGCAGTGTCCTGCCAAGAGTGTGGGGCTCTGTGGCTGTCCCTGCCACTGCCTGGGCAGCACCTCAGGTTCCAGTCCTGGGCAGCCTCTGTTTGGCTGTGGGGAAAGTGTCTCCTGGAGGCTGCTCATCTCCCTAGAGCCAGGCTTGGGCTCAGCCCTTCCCAAACTGAACAGCTCCTCTGTATCCCTGGATTGTGCTTTTGGAGTGCTTGGCTGGGCTCTTTGGGCAGAGCTGGAGTTTTCCATGGGATAGTGAAGGATCATCTGCTGTGTGAGTGAGCTGTAGGCACTTGGAAAAACCCTGGGGTTGTTTCTTAAGACTGGAGGTTCTCTCTGAAGCTTGGGAGATATCATCAAGAAATGAAATGAACTTTTCCATGGTGTTTCCCACTGCAGTACCCTCACTTCTTGAAGAGAGAAGGCAACAAGCTCCAGATCATGCTGCAGCGGCGCAAGCGCTACAAGAACCGAACCATTTTAGGCTACAAGACTCTGGCTGTGGGGTCCATCAACATGGCTGAGGTGAGCTGCTCTTGGTGTGGTCTCTGTTTACATGGGTGGACCTTTTCCCTCCTCTTCAAACCCACTGTTGTCACTTTGCTCATTGAGAAGTACCTGGCAGGATTTCAAATAGCTGTCTTAATAGCTGTAATCAATATTCACAGGGCAATATTTTAACCAGATTTCATTACTGAGTAATGATATTTGAGCCTTTTTCTGCCTCATATCTTAAAAGCTAAAGCTTTCATAAGGCTGGCTTATGGCCTTTTGAGGTTTTTGCTATTGTTTTGTGGCTTTATTAGAGTTAGGGGGTACAGATCAAAAGTGCAGAAGAAGACAGAGTCACTTGGGCAAGCCTTCCCACCCTGAGAAATGGTAAAATTAAAACAAGGTTTGCTGTGCTTCTCAGTGCCACAGTATGAGAGTTCAGGATTAAGTAATTTCTCTCATTTTGCTTGAAACACCCTTTGCCATTGTTACTTCATGGCTGTTGGTAATTTAGGTGGAGCTCTATTCATGAGAAGTAAATGATGAAATTAATGCTGGAGTCAAGTATGGATAAATTATCCACTAAGGCTTTCTGAATGGCATAGCTCCATGCTTTGTTATTTCATGCCCTGTTTAATCTCTGCTGTTTCAGTTTCTGAGTGTTTAGAAATGGGCTTAGCAGTGGCAAGTTCAGCTTAACACCAATGTTTTTCATCAGACTTCATTCTGTCAACAAATGATTTTTATCCAAAGTAAGCTAGTGCTATGCTGTGGTGAGTTATTACTGTATTGAATAATTCACTCTAAAGACTACTTCTCTTGTGTGAGTTCAGCTTCACCTTGTCTTGCAGTGAATGGTGAACTCCTCATTTGAACTGGCCAAATGTGTGTGGTGTTGCAGCTAACATTTTTCCTGTGCTGTTTGATTTGTTGGAGAACTAGAAAGTAAATACTGCTGTAAGGCAGAAAACATGTGGGCCCATTAATTAGAGCCATCAGTGAACTTGTAAGTGTTGGGCATTTGCTGCTGCTACATGTGGTTTTTCTGATGTCTGTTTGTAATGTCAGCTGACTGGGGTTAGAAGGTCAAAAATGTTCAAAGGTTCACCATGTTAGGAAATAGTTGCTCTCCAGCTCATCTGGAATATTTATGAAATTGAAGTCTTCAGGAAAACAAATCTTACAAGCCCTCTCTCCCCTTTGCAGTTTATAAGATGATGACCCCTAAACTGCACTGACTCATTTCTTAAAAGAAAATAAGAAGTTCTCTTAGCTGCTGAAACAAAGCAGTGAATTGGAATTGAGAGTGAGCATTTTCAGAGCAGGGGGACATATGTTCCTCATCAGCTCAGGTCTGTTTAGATCTGTGTGAGGAGCTGACAAAGCAGCCTGGTGTGTGTTGAAAAGCTGATGTGCAGGTGTGGGGATGTCCTTGCTGACTCTGGTGGGGCAAGAGAAGAACAGAAGACACGTTCTGGGGAGAGACCTGTGAGTGGCAAAGGAAGGAGAAACCTGCACCAAGATGTCCCTCTGCCTCCACCATTGACTTGTTTTTCATGCTGCTGCTTCATTATCCCAGGGTGGTGGCCAGTTCCTCCAAGATTCAAGTGTCAGCTCTCTGGAGCAGGGATTTTTGCTTTAGGAAGCACTTCAAATCTGTATCTCACCAAGAATTTTTGCTTTTACGGGCTCTTTTGCTGGGCTTAGGATAAAATGAAGTTCCTTAATTAGGTGTTCAGAAGGTGGGTAACTTGATAATTCAAATCAGCCCTGTGCCAGGGAAGCAAATACATAGTAATGAGGTAGTCAAGTACTGTGCTACAAGGATGAGTTAATCAACTGTTAAGCTCAGAATGTTTTTGTTTCCTTCTATCACTTTCATTAGTAGTCAGATAAAATCTCAACTATCCTTGTGTATTGCCTGCAAGTGGCTTCTGTGGTTGCAAGGTCTTGGCTTGCTTCTGTTCTTGGAAATGTAGAGTAACTCTATTAACATAAATAACTCTTGTAGTATGCAAATGATGCAAGTTTAAATACATTTAAATGCAGATTTGTACTGCTTCATTTCTGTCCCAGGTCATGCAGCACCCAACAGAAGGTGGCCAGGTTCTGAGCCTTTTCAGCAACATCAAAGAGGCTGCAGTGAAGGTTGCAGAAATCTGGATCTTCTCCTTGTCAAGTCAGCCAATCGACCATGAAGACAGCACTATGCAGGCCAGCCAGAAAATCAAGTCTACAGGTAAGAGTGCAACCACATTCTTTGAGGAGCAGTGTCTTCCTGAACTAGCTGCAGTTAAACCCCACCTGGGCTTAGATGCTTTCTGGGACAGAGGAGGACTGGTTTGCACAAGTTGCTCTGTCCATAACTGATCAGTGCAGAGGAAACCCACTTTGCAGATGTGTTGCTGTGTAAGCAGGCAGTGGGGGAATGAGTTGTCAAAGCTTCTCCTGCATGCCACACCACACCTAAGCCATCCAGCAAGGGTTGGCTGTGTTCTCACCAGTGCTCTCCCAGCATTGTGGTGGGTGTGTTGAGAACCTGTAGCTTCTCACCTGGCTACCAGGGTTATATTCAGGAGATTCACATTTAAACTACTCTTCCATCTTCTTTTTCCTTTGAGTATCCTACAATAACTTTCATTAACTTTGGATGAGACCTGCAAACCTGCAACCTGTTTTGCTATGGATGGTGGCCTGGTTTAAGGAGTGTAAATCCATGGTGTTGTGCATTGTATGGGGAAGCCAGTGGGTTTATACTTGTGATATTTTTATGTGGTACCAGCCTTCTGCTCACTGCTGCAAGAGTGACCTGCTGAAGATAGTGCATAGGTGCTTGTGTGTTGTTGCCTGGGGCCAGACAGCTCCCCTGAAGTGCCATTTCCATAAAGGATTTAAACTTTGTCGCATTTTACTTGCCCTTTTAAGTCAGTTATGCCCATGTTAGGGGGATAAGTAATTTCCCTTGTGGAGAAATCTCTTTACTTGCTGCTGTCTATAAGGTGGTCCTTTCCAGGGTAAAAGGAGGAGGAGCCTTATCTATGTGCTGGTCCTTCCTTCATACTGGGTGTGTTTCTCCTTGTTCCTTACCTCCAGGCACTTCCCACCTCCCTGGTTGTAGCACAGATAGCTACCTGCTGGTTTATCTACTGGTGTGCTTGTGACTTAGTTGGCCTTTTCTGCTGGTGAGATGAGAGGAGCCCTCACCTCAAAGGAGTTTCACAGGATCTCTCCCCTCTTTCCTTCCCTTTCAGACAACTATTCCGAGGAGGAGTACGAGAGCTTCTCTTCTGAGCAGGAGGCCAGTGATGATGCCGTACAGGGCCAGGTACTGTTTAGGGCATGGCTTCTGTCTCTGAGGGCTCAGGGGAGCATGTACACTCTCAGCTTGTGCTTGAAACTAAAAGCCTATTTCTTTAGCTAAACCAGTGTGAGACTGTTACTGAGTACTCAGCTGCAATTCAGAAGGCCTGCACAGTAACCCATTTCTTCTGCCATGCTGTGATTTATCTGTCCACGTGTTTGGACTTGAGCTCCCTGAAAAAACATTGGCATCCTTGTGCTTCTCTGCTTCATGGTCAAGGCATCACTTGATTGCTTCTCTGGTGCTCATTGGATTCAAAGAGCCCAACTGGATCCCCAGCTGTAATTAAAGGGGCCTGAGGCAGTCTTTAATACCTTTTGCACAGTAGGTTCTGATGGATAACCCCCTGGCTATATGTGAAATGCTTTTGAGTTTGGGTGTTATTTGCCTTCAGACTCTGGCATCACCTGCCTTTCACCTCTCAGAGGGTACTAAGAGAGGAACCCATCAAAATGTGGGGCTGTGACTGTCCTTGTTCCTTGAGTGTAGATCTAGAGCTGTTTTCCTTCTGCAAGTTGTTTTTCCTGGCTCACTTATTTTCTCTCTGCCCTCATAACTGCAATTAAGGCCAATGCTGGATGCCCGGAAGACAGAGAAGCAGGTTCATCTTCACAAAGGGGACATTTTTAGCATGTAAATGCTCATGTGTCACAGAATCATGGAGGTAACAGTCATGCTCTTTCTGTTCAGGATTTGGATGATGATGAGTTCGAGCTGGGGAAGCCCAAGAAGCAGCGGAGATCGATAGTAAGAACGACGTCCATAACCAGGGTCGGTGGAAATTAGTTTTACTAACACTGATGGGCTTTGGCCAGGATGTGCAGTGCATGTGGCTTATGGGAGCAGCAGCACAGAGAGCTTGAGAGCATGGTCTCAGCATGTGAAGAGCTAGCAAATCAGACAGATCAGGGAATGGGACCATCCAAGGTGTGTGCATGTGCTCTCCTGAGTGTACTTTGGCTGCAAGGTTAAGGAGCTCCAAAAATCATGCAAGTGTATGAAATTCCATCCCCATGAAGAAGCCATGAGCAGGATCCATGCTCATGTAAGTCCTGAAAGTAACTCTAAGTAAAGGGAAGCTCTCCTGTTTGTGCTCTGCATGGAAGAGGCCAGTGGGAAGGTTTCAAAATGAAGTGGCTTAGTCAGGGCTTGGAGCTTGATAGATAAACCTCAGGTGGTGCATGTGGTGCTGAGGCAAAAGAAGTGGCTGGATATTATTTATATGGAAGCTTTGGAAAGATGCATGCAGCTATCCACTGTCTCACACAAGCATGAGAGTGCCTGCAGAGCTGCACTTGTGGGGAGCAGGGACTTGTGCTTGACCACACCATGATGCAGCTTTCTGCTTGCACGAGTGTTTATGCATGTCCCTGATGACAATAACTTGGAATCACCAGGATGAGCTAGGGTTGGTTTTGGTCCTAGGAGTAAGTTTGGAGATCCTTGTATATGACCTCTAAGGCTGTTTCTGAAATCCATGTTTTGATGAGGTCTGAAATAATATTTTGACCTGAATCTGTCACTGTAAAGATCCTGTCTATGAGACCAGGAGTGTGCTAGTTCATATCCTTTGTGTCCTTAGTATTGTTTTGAGGTGTCACTGACCAGCCAGAAGAAAATCTACCATTTAGATATTAAGCAAGAAATTCATAATAGGATTGTATTTCTAGCCCTGACCTCTGAACTGATGCTGAATCTCCAGTGTGTGTAGCTGGTGCAAAACTGGGTTTGGTGCTACCAGTTAACATCAGCCCAGCTCCAAACCAGATGATGTCTCTGTCAAACCATTCAGGCCAGCTCTTGGCATATCACCTCAGCTACTGCATGCTGAGTGTCCCCTCTCCATGGACTGCTGAGCTGGTCCAGGGTGGTCTGTGTGATGGATGGTTTTGCTCTGACAGTAGTAAGAGTTTTCCTCTGGCTCAGAGAGTCAGGCATCTTGGCCTCAGAGGTGCATTGGAGACAGAAACAGGGCAGCCTTGGGAGAGTCTGGGAGATTTATTTCACCAAAACTTCAGCTGTCTAGAAGGTGGCTGCAACTGCAGGATATGAGTTCAGAGGTAAAGGCCAGGTTTGGGGTCTGTGTGAAGTGTCTGAGGCCAGAGTGAGAGCAGGCAGTTGGAGATACCATGTGAGACACGGGACATTCAGCAAATGAGCAACTTTTTTCATCTAAGAGTGGCCTGGTGCCAGCCATTTCCTTTTCCCTTTCTTCCTGACCAGGGATGCCACCTCAAATGCTCTGTACCAGCACTTAGACCTGGCCCTTCTTGTCTTCCTTTTGTTCAGAATGTGCATATGTCCTGGTTTAAAAGACAAGTGTCTGCTGAGGAAGGCAGGAACCTTCCTGGAATGGGAAATACGACCCCCTCCCTCCAAATTATTATAACCTTGAAGTTATGGGGCTTTCAGGCAAAGATATGGAAAAAACCCAAACTCTGTTCCTCTGGCTGAGCCATTGCCATGGTATATGGGAGTGCTTGGCCATGTTCATTTATTTCTTAATTACCCCCATTTGTCCTGTAGACAACTCCCTCCCCTCACAGTCTTCCTTTCAGATGGGACAAAATCCCCTGAAAAACCCAAACCCACAACAGCAGATTAGGTTGGTCAGTGACAGGCAGAGAAGGGCTGGGCGACTCCTGGGAAACCTCAGCTGTTTGATCCTGCAGAAGAGGGAGCTCTTGGGGGTAAGCAAACACACAGGAGATGCAGCAGTTTGCCTTGTGTAGTTTTGGACTTGGTTCCTGCTGTGTCCAGGATCTGGGGGTATGACTCGGGAAACATTTTTGTGATAGGGACAAGTGCTAAGGACAAGCCCCACAACTTTTCTCTAGTGCTGCTAGGCAAATAGATGAACCTGCTAGGATGAACTGCAAGCTCCTGCAAAAAAACCACCAAGCTTTGATGGTAAAAACCGTATTTGTTCTTTGGGTCAGTGGATAGTTGTCTGTCTTGGCTCACCCCTGTTAAGAATGAGAAATGTTGACTGTCAGGTGTTTTCCAGAAATATATCAAACAGATACAGGAGGTGATTTGGCACATAAAGTGATTTGTTATCCATTATGTGTCCAACCAAAAGTGGAGTGCCATCTTTCAGAAGATTTACAGTGCTTGGTTGAATGGGACCTAGTTTGTGGTAATGCAGGAATGAAATTGTCATAGGTGTGGAATAGCTGATCTTGGTGTAAGAACAGCATAGATGTGGTCTGTGGTGCCAGGAGCTGTTTGATTTGGAG
This sequence comes from Climacteris rufus, assembly GCA_013398175.1. Lineage (NCBI taxonomy): Eukaryota > Metazoa > Chordata > Aves > Passeriformes > Climacteridae > Climacteris > Climacteris rufus. Next base: position 637,083 of record VZRZ01004550.1, read on the forward strand.
CAGCAGTGTAGCACCAGTATCAGGTGTGTCTGGCCTTCTTGCAGACTAGGAGAAAACAGCTCACTTAATGCTTTACTTATGTAAAAGTGTCTTTAACTTGCAGCAACAAAACTTCAAACAGAAGGTTGTGGCATTGCTGAAGAGGTTTAAAGTGTCTGATGAGGTGAGTAACTCATCCTCTAAACCTTCCTGTCCTGTGTGCTGCCCTCTGCCTGGTGCACCTTGCCTTAGCCTTCAGGAAACTCTCCTACTTCCCCTTGTTCCCTTCATTTTGTTTTCAAGTCCACAGTGGATGTGACCTTTCCTTACACCCTGGCCTTGCATGGAGACTTGAGGGCCAACTTCTAAATGTCAGCAAACATTTTCTTAGATGAAGTTTTATCAAAAGCAGATTTTGGCAGCTATGTGTATACCCATTAGTTTTGCAGTTGGCTTTGAAATGATCTTTGACCCTTTCAAAGGCAAATAGTCCATGGTGTATATTGCTTGTGAAGTTAAATCCCAGCTTGTTTGATCATCTTGCTGGATGGAACAGTCAGGCAAGACATGAAAAACTTGGATAGGGAGCTCAGATCCACAAGAGTCAGCTGCTTGGTCAGAGCTCAGCAGGTTGAAACAGATCCAGGACCCACAAGACCTGTGTCATCTTAAGTATCTGATATAAAAGCAGTTAACATCTCGTTTGGCTGCTTGGGTGTGTGCTGATTCTGTGGCTTGTGGGAAAGAGTGAGTAACTCCTCGTGCTTCCTTACTCTTCCAAACAGTCCTGTTAGCTTTGCTGTTCTTCCCAAGTGAGCTCAGCAGTCAGCACCCACAGCTAAGGGCTCACACAGCTGAGCTGCTGCTTCTCTGGAGCTGCCACGTGAAAAGTAACTCTGGGCTGGGCACAGCTCCTGCTCGCCCCTGGGTGTGTGTGAAGCAACCTCTGCGAGTTCAGAGGGAGATATCTGTTCTCCTGGCCTTGTGGCTGGCACTGGATCCTTGTCCAGGTTTCAGGCGCCTCCTGTGGACATTTTTGGGTATCAAATCGGGAGGTCAGGGCAGCTTTTTCAGTAAAACCCAAGGCTTGTTACACTGCTGGGAATTTTGTACTAGTGCTAAGAAAACTCCTTTGGGGCCTTTTTAAAGCTTTGTTTCTAGAATAGGGTTGGATAATGGACACAACCAATGGTTAAATGGCTTGTTCATGGATGCCTAGTCCAATAGATAACTCCTGTTTAACCAGACACTGACAAGCTTGATCCAAGACAGGCATTTCTCATACACTTAATGTTCCTGTTGGATATAGTATCTTAGCACCAGGAATAGACTCTTACTCCCAGGACTGATGTACTGCAGTTCTGGAGAGGGGGGCAGAGGTGATGTGGGATCAATCTGGCTCCTAGCAGAGTCAGTGATACCTGTTTTTGTCCTGTCTAGGTTCTGGATTCAGAACAGGACCCGGCAGAGCACGTTCCAGAGGTGGAGGAGGATTTGGACCTTCTGTATGACACTCTGGATATAGAGAATCCCAGTGACAGTGGGCCAGAAATGGAGGATGATGACAGTGTCCTGAGCACTCCAAAGCCAAAGTTAAAGTAAGTGTGAGGCAGCTTGTGCTGGACCAGGGAGAGACCATGCACAGTGGTCAGGTGCTGGTTTTATTCCCACCCTTCCATGCTGTTTTTTATCCCCTTTAGACATGGTGTTATCAGAATGGGAATGACTGCTTGTGATCTAGGGGGGGTAGTGTGTGTGTGGGGTCTAACTTCCCTTCAGTCTCAGTTCTTCTTGTTCCCCTTGCAGATGTTCTGCTGCTCTGCCACCTGAGCACAGGGCAAGGAATTGGTGGCAGGCAGACAGAATTGAACTGAACACAGTATTTTGAAGAGGTAGTATAAATGGGTAGGAAATGTGTGCTGAGGCAGGGATGGATAAGGCAGACTGTCTTTCTGGAAGGACCTTTCTTGTAATAATACCCTGTGTGGAAAGAGTCTTTGCAGGGATTAAGGAAGCAGAGCTGCAGGAAACAAATTGATTCCTCAGGGCCCAAGGGCACAGACTACAGCACATGTAAGTTTGCTCAAGCCTGTTCTTACAGGGCAGTGATGTGTGGGTCTGTGCCAGCACTGCAGAGCTCAGCTGGGGCTTGCTGGCTCAGGGTCTCCAGCAGATGCAGAGCTCTGAGCTAACAGAGCTGTGTCACATCCCTGCCCAATAAAGACTGGAAACAAGAGACTGTCTGAGCATCTGACTGGTGTGTGGTTGCATGCCCAGGCCCTCAGTGTGTGATGGCTCTGAAACAAAGAGTTGTGGCACTGACCACTGCAGTTGGTCAGTACAGCATCTGCTAAATGCTGGGTGATTGCCAGGTGTCATAATATCCTCATTAATGTTGAATAACCTCCTTGGGCTAAGAATAGATTCTGAGTCTGGAGTGACTTGTTCCCTGTCAGTGAGCCAGGAGATGTCAAGGATAGACTGAGGCAGCAGAGGTAAATGATGGGGCTGGTGGCTTTTAAAGGTGTTTGGAGCTTAACCCAAGATATCACCACTTGGTAGGCCCTACCTTGAAGGATTTGAAAGTAGATGTGTTACGGTAAGCAGCTGCTTTGAAACAAGCCAGATTGTTCTACTGTACACACTGAGAGCTCATATCCTGTTCCCTGGAGCTGAGGAGCTAACTGTTCTGGGATATGGGATTGCAGGAATAATGCTGGAATAAGCACTTGCTGTGTCTGATCCTGGGGAGACAATCTATAGTCTGCTGTAGTCCAGTTCTTGTGTTCCTATCTTGAAGAGGAGGTGATAAATGCTGATGGCTTGTAGGCAGGTTTTTCCTGCAACAAAAGAAAAATCAGTTCCTTACATTGTAATTGAGTCTTGCAGCCTGATGTGATGAGCTGCCTTTTGAGTGGAAGCACAATCTGATTGTGTGCTACCTTATCTTATTGAGCAAATGTGTAATTGGAGCCTAGGGCTGGCAGCCAAATCCAGATGCAAGCTGGAAATAAAATGCATATTAGCACCACGAATCACTTACCCAGGAGCAGAGTATTGAGGGGTGGGGGGAAGCAGTAATTCTACTTGCTGTGTCAGTCAAGAGCTAGATCCATGGATCCCTGAACTTCCTGGCTTTTATTACTGTCCTGGAGACCTTCCTTTCCTTTCAAAAGCAGCCTATGTTACTGGAACCATTGGGGAGCAGTAAGATCCTTTGGGAACAGTCATGTTGCTTTGCTGTGAATGTGGGGGACTTGCCCTCTCAGTGTTTTTGATAATAAGAAATTGGTTTTGCCTTTCTTATTCAGACCTTATTTTGAAGGACTGTCACACTCCAGCTCTCAGACAGAAATTGGTAGCATCCACAGCATCAGGAGCCAGAGAGAGCCACCAAGTCCTGTAAGTCACTTTTCAAGCAATACCTATCTGCAGGTAACAGACCTGCAGTATGTCTATTTGCATGTGTGAATTAAAGCACCCTCTCTGACCTCCTCCAAAGAACTGGATATAGAGATACAAATTTTCTGCTAAGAAAACATGTTTTGGTTTTTGGGGGATTGTTATTTTGGTTGAGTTTGGATCTTCTGTTTTGTTTTCTTTTTTGATGCAAATACTGCTTTGACTCAAGGGTGCATCTTCAGTTATGTATTGAATATTTGCTGATGGTATGAATAGCTTCAGATTGCCACATGCTTGAAATGACTGCCAGGATGGGAGATATTGCCTGGGGGTTCTAGGGACTTCTTAGCACTCTTTGGAGGAAGCTTTACCTTACTGTTGTTGGGATACTTTTCCTGATGGCTGAAATGGTGAGGGGCAGCTTAACCCCTTTTCCATCCCCTCATGAAGGAACATAAAGTGTCAGTGCCATCCCAGGGCAATTCATTGTCTCTGCTGTGTATTGTGCATCAGCTTTGCCACATCCCACACTAATGTGTATAGTCCTGGTGTGACCAGGAAGCACTGCTGGTCATCCTGCAGAGCTGTGTGATGTTAAATGAAGAAACATGTCTTCTGAGCAGCCTGACCCAGAGAGTGTGCCTGGAAACTGTGCTGGTGCTAAACCTCCTGAGGATTTTTCTTCTCTCAAGCAGGTAGAAGTGCCTGAAAAGACAAAGAGCCTTGGAACCAAACATGCAGGCGACAGTGTTTCTGACACTGTTCCTTATGTAAGTTGAAAATGCCCTTGTTTACTTTCCTCCTGTCAGTTTGGGTGTCAGCTGTGAGCTGCATTCTGTGGCATGTGTTTGTCTGTCCATGTAGTTGCACATGCAGCACAACTTCTATGGGTGACATCAGCTGCAGTGAGGATAATGCTGAGTTCTCCTCCTGACCTTAGTTGAAGGTTCTTGTCTTTCAGCCTTTTGCAACGGAAATGGCCTTCTGCTCAAACAGCCTCAGGAAGGCTGGCCCAAAGTAAGCTACTGAGCATGTCAAGGATGCTCAGGGCTGTTCCATTTTATCAGACAGAAGTGTTACTTCAAGCTGAATTGGCAGAAATCAACCTGGTCCCAGGGTAAAAATCCCAAAGCTCAAGTTGCTCTGTTTGGAAAATGGGGCATGTAATGTTTCTGTCATGTCTTTCTCTCTCAGCTGGTTCATTTGGCTAAGCTGAATTAATTTGCACTGCATGAGGAGGCATGTCCCTGGCTTTGAGCTGGGAGAGTGCCTGTTCCAAATAGCATATCTGAACACCTTTCCTACCTCCAGCTCCCTTGTGAGGCTGGGCTGGGAACTGGTACCCCCAGATAGCCACAATTGGCTTCTCCCTTTTGGCAGTGAGTAGTGTGTCTGCAAGAGGCAGGCTGAATGTGCCCCCAGCCAGAGCTAAGCTCCCCAGCTGAGACAGAGGGGAGGGTGTGTTCCTGATAACTCTGTTCCCTGTGTTTTTGCAGGAGTCTAACCAGCAAGCTGAGGTCCAGGAGGCTGAGCTCCCCACTCCAGATGTGTTTGTGGAGAAGCTCCCCCCCAGCGGGAAGATCACGAAGACAGAGTCCCTCATCATCCCATCCACCAGGTACAGGGGGCACAGCATTGTGCCTGCAGGGCTGCTCAGGAAGCCATGGGCAGTGTGCTAGGATTTGGTCTTAAGGCACTGACTGCAAGTACACCCTCCTTGTGTTTGGGCACGTAAGCAAAGGGTCTTGAGCACTTGATAAATGAATGCTCAGAGGTATTTCTGTGCTGTTTTGGGGTGTGTGACTGCAGTTTGCATGGCTGGATCTTATTATGCTGGTGTAGCAATAGCAGAGAGGTGGTGTGGGTGTAAGCATGGGCTGTGGAAGTCTTCCTGGGACTCCTGGGAATGTGCTCTGCACTGTCAGAAGCAGAATCAGCAGGTCTCAAGCTAGCTCAGATCTACGTGCAGAAATTTCCCAATGCCTCTGCTAACGTTATTCTGGTTGCCAGACAGGGTGATCTGGGGGCTGTGTCTCACCCAGACAGGAGCCAGCTCTGCAATGTGAGCACATCTCCCCAGCAGGTCTGAAGGGAAGCAGACGGGGCGCCGGGGCAGGAGCACCTCCCTGAAGGAGAGGCAGCCGGTGAGGCCGCAGAACGAGAGGGCCAACAGCCTGGACAACGAGCGCTCCCCAGACACCAGGCACCACTTACAGGTGTGAAAAACATTGCTCTCTCCAGCCCCTCAGAGTTTTTCCCTTTTCTCCAACTGTCTCCTGTGGTGCTTTTCCTTTTGGTCCAAGCTCTGTCCCTGCTGAGAAGGAACTGGGCCCCACAGCTTCAGGAAGGAGGGAATTTATGTCTTGGCTAAAATTGTATCTTCCATCCAATCTGCTGGGGTTTGCCAGCTTGTAGCTTTGTCAGCCAGCCATAAACTGAAAACACTGGAACAGATTGTTAGAATGAGAAATGAATAGGGATGTGTTGAGGAACTACTCCTTTGAAATGAGGCAGATTGCTAGGGATTGCAAAAAGGGACTGGCTTGTGCACAGCATATGTGCCGTGCTTTTGTGAGCTGTGGGACTCACTTATTTCCCTCCTTGAAGGAGATTTTTCCTGGCTTTTATGAATCTCAAATTTTTGGGCTACTGTTAGTTGGTATAAAGTAAGTCAAAGTGCATAGCAGGAGGAGTAATGGCCAACAAATCCAAGGTGGTTAATATTGAAGAAGCTGCTGAGTGTCAGTCCCAGCAACTCAGTGTGCCTTTGCTGGTGGGGTGACTGGCCAGCATGCACAGCCTCCTCATGGATTGCAAGAGCTGCAGCTGGTGGCTTGATGATTAGAGCTGACATCTCCTACTGTTCTCTTCTCTGTGTCTTTATTTCCAGATCCCCAGGAAAACAGTGTATGATCAACTAAATCACATCCTGGTTTCCGATGACCAGCTGCCAGAAAACATTATTCTTGTCAATACATCTGACTGGCAAGGCCAGGTAAAGGCAGGAGATGTTACCTGGAGCACAGTTCTCCTGCACTGTTCCTCCTCAGGAATGGACAGGCCTTGAGCTCTGCCACTAACCAAGTAGGTTCTGCTGCTTGGTTGGAAGAGCAGTGGTGGTGTGTGGGGGCTGGCAGCATACTGAGTGTTCAGTGCTCACAGGTTGGATTTTATTTGGCCAGGAGATGCTGGGCATCTTGTAAAGCTTTGCCACCTGAGTCTTTCCACAGAGGTATTTTCTCTTCCAAGCAAAGCCATTCCTTCCTGGTTAGCAGCACACTGGGAATGGCTAGATTCTTGCAGTCAGCCTCCTTGCAAACTGGGGTAGACTGGGACAAAGGAAGCAGGGAGGTCTGACCTCCTGATGGTTTAGGCTGAGATTTCTGGGCACAGCTGGTGAACACAGGAGAAAATATTTCAGGTCAGCTACATAGCCATGTACATGCTCTTGTGATTCCTGACTGCAGGAATCATGCCATTCTTCCTGAGAGATAGTTGTACTAAGAAGAACCCTGAGCAACACTCTCTTGCTGGCAACATGGAATGGTTTGTTATGGGTTTGGAACAAATTTTGCTCCTTTTGGAACCTTATTCTGAGAAAGCAATAAAATATGTATGGAAGAGGACCAATGAACATGTGCTGGGTGGCTGTTGCCTGGAGAACTTGTGCCAGGCTTGTGGAATTACATTGTCTGGTTTGGCTTTCTGCTTCTGGAAGAACTAGGGTCTCAGTGTGTGAGAGAACAAAAATACCAGCTGAGCTACTTATTCACTTTCTGTACACTTGGAAGGCAGAGAAATGCCTGGTAGAGATGGACAGAAAACACTCTAAGTCATATCCCAGTGGTTCTGACAGCTTGTACCTGCAGTATCAGAGGACATGAAGGACATGGAGTGGGGTGGATAGATTAGTAATACAGAATTTGAAAGTGTGAGATAATTGCTGAGTGCCATAACTGTGCCCAAGTTGTGTGTTGTTCCCCATTAGCTGCAGGGAGGGGAACCAGTCCCTCATGAGGAACCTGTGTGTTGGTAGCACCCTTCCCTTTTTGTAGTGTTTGGTGGGCAGAACACTGCATTTGTTTGAGTCCTTTTGAAATCAGATGCAACTGCAGTTTCAGAAGCAGGCAGGTAGACAGTGTCTGCTATTACCCAGTGCTGTCTGCTAGGTCAGTGGGGGTCTGCTTCTGCCCTGCCCTCTGTGGCTGTAAAAACCATGCTGTTCTAGAGCTGTCATTGCCATGGTTGGGATATGGTGGTGGTGTCTGTCAAAATGTTGCATCTTTCTAGAGGAGAGCTTTCCTTTGGCTGCTGCACAAGGAGGAAGCATTTGGGAAATAGCCATATCAGTTAAAATCAGACACAGGCAGAGTGTCTGAGTTTGGGTATGAGAATACCCAGGAGGCTGAGGGAGGCACATTTTCTTCTTGTGACAAACTGTACCAAAAAAGGACTATAAAATGTTCTGTTCTCTCCTCAGTACTTGTCAGATGTGTTGCAAAAGCACACCTTGCCAGTGGTCTGCACATGTTCCTCTGCTGATATTCAGGCAGCTTTCAGCACAATTGTCTCCAGGATACAGAGATAGTAAGTTCTCACCTTGCTTGTGTTTGTCCCAGCTCTAAAAGCCTCTCAGCTCCAGGGCTCAGGGAGTTTATTTCTCAATGACTGGATGAAACTTCTCCCTGTCAGTACTTCTCCCACTCTACTCTCCTGAAGTCAGAATTGTGTGGCTCTTCTGCACGCACCAGCCCTGCAGGGTTGCTGCTGTTCTGCCATGTGTGGGGATGCAAGTCACCAACACCAGTGATTATAAAACACTGTACTTTGGAGGCTGCCTCATAGGTCAGCTGCATGCACCAGTAAAGCATGCAAAACAAATAAAGGGGCTTTAAATAGTTCTTGCTCTCCCTTCCAAGTAATTCCCAGATTAATTCCTCAATTCCCCAAGGCACTCCCTCGTGAGGGCTGTGAGTACCTGAGCGTTTTCTCTGACCCAGCAGTTAGTAGGTACATCCTAACCTAGATAGTTGAGTCCAACCCTTTAGATTATCAAAATGTGCAAAAGAAGGAGCAAGGAGACCAATTAAGAAATTACTGAAGAATGTTGTATTTTATTAATAACGTTTTAAGCTGCTGAGAATCGTTGTGATATTGCCTTGTGCATTGAAAAAACTCTCTTCTGCTATAATTGTTATTAACCAGGGTGAGTTTTTTTGCTACTTGTTCTGAAATACGTGCTTGAAAGCATAATTACAAATATGTTTCTTCTCTTTCTGTCTAGCTGTAACTGCAATTCACAGCCTCCAAACCCAATTAAAATTGCAGTGGCAGGAGCCCAGAATTACCTCAGTGCTGTATTGAGGCTCTTTGTAGAGCAGCTGTCTCACAAAACCCCCGACTGGCTCGGCTACATGAGATTTCTGATCATCCCTCTAGGTAAATAAGGAATAGTGCTTCTTCACAGAAAGATGAATGGGTTAAATCTGCTGTGTTCCCTCAGGAGAAGCCTTTCTGGAAGCTTTGGGTTTAGGTATATGGCAGTTAAATGAGGTAACTTGTATTAGTCTGTAGTGCTGGTGTTGCTGCTCTTGTGGGAGTGAATTTCACCTGTAAGTTCCTGATGTCAAAGTCTGCTTGTAAACCTTTTGTTTGAAGCAAGGGGTTAAGTACTTCCTCTCCATACAGAGAGACTTATGCACAGAATATTGTTCTAGAAGCCTCTTTCCTGACTGAAATGTTAAATTCAGTGGGCAGCATGTTTCCCAAAGCAATAACTGTTCTGGCCTTCCTGGGCCTGACTCAAAAAATGTTCATGGAGAATGGGTTGAAAATTTTGCAAAGACTCTGAAACTGCTGAGAATTTAAATTATTCAAATTACATGCATCTTTTGACCTTTCCTTTACATGCTGTTCTCCTCAGATTTTTCCCTCAGTTTTCCAGCATCTTATCTCTGCCCTTTCAGCAGCTCAACAAGCCTGCCTGGCTGGAAGGTTACCCAGCTCAGATTGCTTGTGCTGAGGGAAGTAAAGTGGACTGAAAACAACGTTAGGGGTCTTGTTGTAGTCAGAAACATGAGCAATGTTGTAGTGGCAAGGCCTGGGAAGCTGGGCAGTCACTGATGCTGTGGGCAGGGACACCTGGGCAGTGCTGGTGTGGTCCAGGGCATGGCTTGTGTGAACAGAGAACTTAGGTGATCTAAGCAACAGAACACTCAAAAAACACTTTTTGCCAGTATTTTACAGTTTTCTAGGTCTGGGACCAGCTGAAGGCAGTTCCTGTGGGAATCAGAAGCTGCTGCCCAGCACCATGAACAGTGGAGTTAGGCTATCAAGTCTGTGGTGGCACTTGCAAAAGTCAAATAAAAAAGGCAGAGAAAAAGAGCTGGATCCTTCTCTAAGAAAGGCATTTAGTTTCCAAAGTGGTTGGCAGGAAGAGGAGAGCGAGCCCTTTAGGGAGTAAAAACAAAGAAAATTTCTGCAAGGTTAAATGTGCTTAGAATGAGAGTCTGTGTCTGAGACTTTGGTACTGACTTGCTGACTGTCTCCTGGCCTCAGAAGAAGAGTTTTCTGGCCTGCAGTTTTTAATGATCTGAAAATACTCTCTCCTTGAAAGTGAAGCACAAGATTCAGCTAGTGTGGGTTTGGGTTAGTTTTTTAATCTTAGAACTTTCTTTTGTAATCAAAAAAGAAAATTAACAAAGCACTTTGATAATGAAGTGCTTCAGAACTAGGAATGCTTTTTAAATCTACTTTAAATATAGAAACTTCTCTTTTCCGTAGAAGTCTGCAGTATTTCCTGATCGGATCAAGTGCTTATTTCTGGCCAGCTCTCTGGCAGTTCATTAAAGTGATTGAGGAGCAACCTCTCATTTCTGATGATTGAAAAAGCACCAAAGGCAGAATGGTGATGATGCCATAAATGTCTTAAAGAAAAAACCTCTCTGCTGCTAGCAATACCTTCAAACTGGGGATGGTGGAGCTTTTTCCTAGATGGTTTTACCTTCTGAGTCCACAGCTGCACACTACAGTGACAGAAGAGTCAGCCTACAGGGATTTATTAACAATCAGAAATGCTCAGTGTCTGTAAGCTTATGTACTGGGGGATTCAGTCCTGCTTCATGCTACTGATTCCATGGCTGAAAGACCCTTTTGATGTCCAAAATGCTGTATAAACAACTGAAAAGGGGCAAATAAAATAAAAGGTTGGGGGTTACTATGGCTGTTTGGGGTATTTTTACACTTAGTATAGCTTCCATGGGTAGTAGTTCTTGGGAGACTTCCTGTTTATTACTAGTTTCCAACAAGAAGTGGGAAAGCTGCACCAGTCCATGGTGCAGTACTGTGCTGTGTGCACTGTTTATAGCTTCACTGCAAGAGAAATGATGGCTGTGAAAGTAGCTGTGATCAGGAGGGGCCAAGAAAGAATTAGGCTCTAGAATTTGGTGTCTAATGACACTGAGGGCAGCTCAGAAGAACCTCCTGCTTTAACCTTTGGAGGACTGAGACAGTGGGTTTGTTGGGCTTTCTCCACCCTGAGCTTTCCTGGACCATGGTGGGTATAGTGAAGTAACTGGGGTTGTCTTGGCACAATTTGTCAGGTTTCCACTTACCAGCCAGTAACTCAACTGTTGCAGCCTCTCAAAGTGTGGCTTGATGTGAGAATTTGTTGTGCAGGAAGGAAGAAAATAATGTGATTAAGAGGAACTCTGAGGCTCCATCATGGTTGATTGTAAATGTACAGCTGAGCGTGACTGGGAAAGGTGATCCTGGCACACCTTTTCTCCTGTGTTGAAAGACTGGAGAGGTGGCTACAAGAGGGCATTGTCTGGTTTGGGGACTCAGGGGGCCTAAAATGAAGGTGGCAAATTTTGGCCTCCCAGGGCAGTTTGTCTGGTGTTTGGAGGAAGGGGTCTGCCTCTTCTTGGCAGAGGTGACCTGGCTGTGGTGCAGCCTGTGGAGAGGAAAGGCTGTTTGGGAAAGCTGCTTGCAAAACTGAGAGGCTGAGATGGAGAGCTCCAGGGCCTCTGTGCCTTCCAAATAATTTATTTCCTCAGCAGTTTCCCAGTCTAGTTTTCTTTGGCCTTTTGAAATTTAATTTGTTAGGGGGAAAGTGTCAACTGAAAGATATCGGTGTGTTGGAACAGTCTGTGCTGGGAAGTCTATTTGCATGCTCTTGTAGAGATAAGCTGGACTGAATGACTTGGTTATAATTGAAGAAGTTTATTTCTGGTGTGTCTAGTGTAGTTTTGATTTTGGAGTTTAATGCCTTACAGATCAAAACCACACTTGTGTCCAGTGCTGGGAAGCACAACTGTCATGTTTTCCTTTCTTTCTTAGGCTCTCATCCAGTGGCCAAGTATCTGGGGTCTGTAGATTATAGATACAACAACTTCTTCCAAGATTTAGCCTGGAGAGATCTGTTCAACAAACTTGAAGCACAGACCACTGGTAAGACTGTGTGTCTGTCTGGCCTGTGTGGGATGAAAAGCTTGAAGGAGTAATTTTAGCAAAGGTCAAGTAAATACAGGAGGAAGCAGACAAGTGTTTTTATTCCTCTTTTCTCCTCACTCCACCACATTCCCATTTCAGATGCTGACCTTTTTAAGTCCTGCACATGGTGGTTTGCAAACAGTTGTTGGCTCCCAGAGGCAGTAACTAGCTGCCTCTGAGTCATGCCGTTCTTACCTACCTCTCAGCTTTGTTCTTTGATGTGGAGGTCTCGCTAACAAATTCAGGACATTGCTTCACTTCAGAAACTGTGCAGCCTAAAACGTTTGAAAAACTGGAAACTCTGGGAAGATTAACTTCTGTTAGCTGTGTGTGAGAAAGAACCTGCCAGCAGACTTGAGAACATTCTCATTAAAGAAGAATTTTGTTCTTCACTGATGTGGTAACAAGTGGGAGCTGCCCTAGGTCAGACCAACAAGTTCCTGTTCTGATCTGAGTCCATTCTAGGCCAGGTTAAAACCTCACTTTATGTTAAAGTACTAATTTGCCTAAAATATTAATGCTTACAGTTTTTTCCTCCATTTCTTCAAGAACAGAAAGAAACAGGAGAAAGGCTGATTTGCATCTGACATTTAGGGCTACCTAAAGGCTTGGGGTTGATTTGATGCTGTTGTGGGCAGCATAGCTCATACAGAAATTTCACTAGAAGTAAAAAACTTTGGAGTTTGTGGAGCAATATGAGCATGGGGAGGTTGTAGTGTGGTTCTCCATGTTGGAATTGCAGAGTTCTGAGACCCCCAGGATGCTCCTGGAAGTCCCCTAGCCATAAGAGGAGGGGCGAGACTTCTTCATGGACAGTTGTTCAGAGCAGATGGGAACGTGGCTGGACAAGGCCCTGGGCAGCCTGTTCTGAGGGTGAAGTTAGCCCTGTTTGGAGCAGGAGGTTGGACTGGAAACCTCCTAGTCTGCCACCCAGCCTACACTTTCCCTTAATCCTAGGCTTGTGGAAGAACAGGTGTATGGAACTGGTTTCTTTTAATTCCTTGCTGCACTCAAAAATGGAGACAAATGTAAATACAGACTTGATTTTTTTTTGTCTGGCTTAAGAATACTTCATTAGCTACAGAAATCCAGCCCAAGACTCATATCTGTTCCTTAGCTGGTTATATGCTGTATTTATGAGGAAGATTTCTCTTAATTTTTGTGCAGTCCAGATTTGGTACATTTTGAATTTTCATCTGTGTAGTGGGAACTGCCCAGAAACTCTGTGAAGGCACAAGAAGATCTGGCAGAGAATCATAGCTCTTATCAGTTGACTGTTCAAATACAGAGTCTGGGTTAAAATACCCATTATAAGGTGTGGGAGTGCCTGGTGAAGGTCACTTGTGTTCCTGTGATCTCACAGTTGGGGCTCTTTGGTTGAAACCAAAGAAATATGGAAGGCATTTAGGAAATGTCTTTGTGTCAACTTGAGTCAACCATGGTGTCATAGATCTGAAGCACATTTGCTGCCACATGCATGATCTTTGTGCTCTTCCTACCCTCGTGTGTCTCTCTGTCTGTTTGGTTAACTCAGCAAGGCCATGAGTTCATTAGGAATTCAGGTGACTCAGTGCTGGTGTGAGCAGAGCAGCTCACCTGGGGGAGGTGGCCAGGCACTTTCTTCAGCAGATACCTGCAGTCAAGGTGTGAAAAAGTCTAAAGTTGACTCTGGGCAGATACAAAGAAAGGTTTTTAACAAAAAAACCTTTTTTGCCACTGTGTGGCAGTGGTCTAAGAAGCCCCTTATTAAGTGCTTTTCTCCCTGTGTTCTCCTGCAGTTTCGGAAGCACCCGACGTTGTGTCCCGGATAACGCAGTACATAGCAGGGGCAAACTGTGCACACCAGCTGCCCATTGCTGAAGCCATGCTCACCTACAAGCAGAAAAGGTATGTCCCCCACGTCCTCCTGGCTCCCAGGCTGAGCAGCTGGTTGAAAGCAAAGTGCTTTTCTCGTGTCCTGCCAGCAGTCTGAAAACCACTCCAAATGGCAGAACCCTCAGGGAGCCTCACAGCAGCCTGCACCCAGTGGTGTGTCCCACTTTAGTCTACAGCAGTGGGGTTACAAAAGTGCAGTGATATTTTTTTTTTTAAGATATGAGAAGTTTGGGGTAGTGGGACTAAGCAGTATGGGGGATGGACAGATTCTATCTACTTAAGTTCCAGAGATCTCTCACCCTGAAGACCTGAGGTGTTGTCAGGCTGAACCTCGGCATTCTCCTGCAGAGTATCTTCCATGAGACCTGACCTTTTTACATTGGTGTTTAGGGAACTAAACCCCTTTCTTTTTGGAGTGTAAATAGCAGAGCTTCTTGCAGGAGAGAAAAAATCCTTGTTGATTGGCAGTTGCAAGCTAGCCGGACTCCTGCTGAGGAGGGCTGACATTCACCAGGTTTTATTTCAACTTTTCTAAAGGGATAAGCAGCCTGTAGGAGGGAGGATTGGGGTCTGAAAACAAGATTCAGGAGTATGTAGAGCCTCCTGTGGCCATGGTTCAGGAAGAAGAGTAACTGTCACTGAAGGGTAGAGAAGCATTATCAAGGGACAGAGGAGAATAATAGACTCCAACTCAGCTCGTGTGAGTTTTCTCAGTTAGGACCTAGCAATTCCCTGTGAGGCATGGATGGTGTAAATTGTTAATTAATTCTATTTGATTTTTCATTTTTGGTCCATTAACATCCCTCATCGGTGTCTCTCTTGACAAAGAACTGGGAGGAATTAAAAGTGTGGGTAGAGTCACTTTTTCCTCATTGTATATTGCTTTTCCATTTCTGTGTCTGCTCTCACATTACTGTGCAGAAATGATCCAGTAAAATTTTGCTCATTCTGCATGTTTTTCCTGTATTTCCAGACTGACTAGTCCAGTAAAAGAGGCTAGTCCAGTCTCTTCATATATTTATGAACTTCTGTGAAGTTAACATGATAATAAGGATGAAGTTTAAAGGCCCAAAGGGTACTTGAAGCTCTTGCCTTCAGTTTTCCATTTTGTTTTTAGTGTGAAGAGTTACCTTAGTTACCAGCAAGGAGATCAGACACCCCAGTGCAGTGTGAGCCCCTTCTGAGGCTGCCTTGTTCTTTCTCTGCACCCTTCAGGTGTGGGGTTCTGCACTGGTTTCCACTGCCTCCTCCATTCTGTTACAGATTCATTTTTGCCATTAACACACATTTAATAATTTTGAGTTTCTAATGTGTCCAGAAAGGTCAATTTAGCGTTTTGTTGGAAAACATCTGAAATGTATCTGAGCAACCCATGTCCTCAGCCCTCCCAGCTTTACCAAGCTGGTCTGATCCATTTGGATTTTACACCCTTTGGACTCTGGTGCTGTGCCTGAAGCTGATGATAGTTTTAAGTCAGGCTCAAACGCTTCAGGAGGTTATTGGGAAGAGAGAATGCTGAGACTCATAGTCAGACTCTGGCACAGCCTACAATTTCTCAGTATTTGTGTGTGTCTGCCTTAAAATAACTTCTGCTTTCCAGGTCAGCACCCTATGAGCAAGGGAGAGTGAGTCAGAGGAACAGGTTCTCCAGGGGAGCAGGGGCAGTTGTCTCCTGGGTGCCTTCCTTTAGAAATGGGGGTCTCTGTCACTGGCAGCAGCTTAGGGAGGGTATTGTAAAAAACAGCACAGAAATTGTCTCCTTTAGCAGTCTCTAAACAAATGCATCACTTTGTTGTAAGTATAATAACACATTTATCTTTTTCTTTGGTTGCTTTCTGAAAAGGAAAAAGAGCTTTCATTTTGATTTTACCATAAGGTATCAGTTCCTTTTAGGTTCCCTCTCCCATCTCCTATCTCTTTACCCAATGAACTGGTCTTTTGTGCCTTGTTTAACAGTTCCTGCGGGTCTGGGATGCACAGTTTGTGCTTTAGGGTGAATTCTGCTCGCTGCTTTGAAACTGTGGCATCTGCTGGCAGAATGCATAGTTGAAAATGACTGCTGTGCCTTTGGACCACACATTTGGGTTCCCAGGATGTAGGCTGAAAGGGAATGAAGGAGTTGTTGAGAGAATAGCTTTGAGCAGTGCAACATGGAGAAGGTAGGGTTTTTTCTTGCCTTTTCCCTAGCCATCAAAGGATATAGTGTAGCTCCAGAAGGATCAGGACTGAGAAAAGGCTTTTTAGTTCCCATCTGTTGGAACTGGAGTGCTGTAGGTGGCACGCAGTGGTTCAGGGTGGGGTTCAGTTGTGCAGTGTCTGAGTGCAGACCAGCAAATCTCCTGCCTATAATTAAAAAATTGAGGACTGGTCTCTTACTGGCAGGGTATCCCAAATGTATGGGACTTCTCTGAGCTTAAGAAAGAGAAGACAGATGGATGCTAGCAGTGGAGTTGTGCTCTCTGAGCTGCCTCCAAGGCCCCTTTTGCTCTGCAGGGGCCCCTGCTTTGAATCATATGATTATTGGGCATTGTTTATTTTGTACTCAGCCCACAAAGTCTCTTGAGGCCAGAGATGGATGGCTTCTCCAAGGCCAGCTTTCAAGAGAGTGGTCAGGTAGAAACAGCAGTGCTCCCTGTGAAGTCCTTGCAAGAGAAATCTCCCAGAATCCCAGCAATTGCTCTGTTAAACAAGCCCTAGTGGTCCAAGGAAAGCCAAGCCAGTCTCTAGGATGTAGCTGTATGTGATGAGCTGCTTTATAACTTTCTTGCCAGCTGTCCCTACTCTGACTTACCCTGCTCTCCTCCCCGTGCCCTTGTTCTGTTTGTCATGGCAAAGGTTGGCGCATGTACTGCCTGTGATGGACTGCAATGGTGCCAAAGCTTTGTCCTGGTCTTCTGCAGCATCTGCTGACCTTACCTGACATCAGGGGGGCTGGCAGTGAGGAAGGAGTTCAAGAAAGAAGTGCCATTGCAGCTCCTCTGAGTTACACTGGGTGACTGACTCTGTCTGTGAGCTCTGGGAGAAGCCCTGGTTACTGATTTGTGAAGGAACAGTGCAATCCAGGCAACATCTGGGGAGCTGAGACCGTGGTGACAGAGGAGAGCCTCTCACTAGGAGGGGCATGTCACTGATAGCTCTCTGCATTGTTTTCTTGGAAGAAACCCTGTGTTATTTGAGATCTGAGACTCAGCAGGCACTCATTCCCAGTGCAGCTGGATTGCTGGTCGGTTCTGTGAACCTGGGCTGGTGTCACCCACTGTAATTCAGTGCCCAGCACAGCTCATGCCATGTGGCTTCTGGATAGCCCTTGCATGAATCTGGGGAGCAGCCTGGCTGTTGGAAATGGAAGCATTGTTCACTTGTCAGGGTGAGGGCTGGGTCACTGCCTGCCTGGTCACATATTACCAAAAGCTCTTCACTCTGTGTTGTAGAAGCACTTCCCAGCTCTTGCTCCCAGCTCCCTTGGGTTGGAGGGTTCCTGAGCAGTAGGAAGCAGGGGTAACACTGCTTTCTGCCTGCTGTGTGTCTCAGAGGCCCTGCAGAGCAGTGGCTAAGCAGAGCCCAGGGCATTGCTCTGAGTGCTGCTCCTCAAACACACCCTACAGCAGTTACTGAATGTGAACGTGGCTGGCAAAGATGGGCCTGGTCCCTCCTCTGGCTCAGCAGAGCCCAGGTTTTCTGGCTGGTTACTGCAGGAACCTCCTTGAGCAGCTGGTGGAAATGTAACAGGAGTGCAGCAGAGGAGAGTCAAGGCTCAAGAAATGATGGATGTCCTGTTGACCGTGTCCAGCCCACCGCAGGAATGTGAGGAGTGCTGGACAGTGTGTTTGGACAGTGTTTGGGAAGGCTGAGAGGAGACTCATCAGATGTATGGTGGGAACCTGGAGCTGCTTTGTCCCTTTTTTGGTTTGACCCTGGTGGAACCAGGACAGTGTTATCCAGCAGACAGCTGCAGTGGCCCAGTGGAATGGACATATTTCATACCAAAGATAAACCTTGGTGTGGTGGTGCCTGGCCTGACATGGCTCAGAGGCCTGCTAGTCCTTCAGTGATAAAAGTCCTCTCTTTCCTGTTGCACCCCTTCAGGACTTGCCTGGAGTAAAGGTGTAGTGCCTGAGACCCTCCTGATTAGAGAAATGACACATCAATCACTGCTAAAAATCACAAACTGGGGCCAGACCTGGCTTTAATTTGCAGCTGAGGTACCAGGGCCTTCAGAAGCCCTGTGGATAAAAACAAAGCCTTGGACATGTGGGGTTAACCCTCTGTAACCTGGGAATCTGTGCAGCCAAGATAACAATGGGAAGCTGCTGTTCCTGGGACAGGAGGTATTTTAGTTGCAGGGCTGTGGTAGGAGGAATCAAAGCAACTGTTACCAAGGGGAAAGGCTTCTGGATTAATGTCTCAGGATCTTGGGATCCTGAAGAACAAGAATTGGGAAACCGCATGAAGAAGAAAGTGAAGAACAAGCATGGTCATCTCATCTTCCCTTTTGTCTACATGAAGAGCAGCTGTTTGGATCAGCTGCATCTTCAGAGGAATATGTGCAAGACCAGAGTTCCCAAGACAATGTGTGATGGGACTAGGCTAGCTGAGCTGAAATCCAGCTGGATTGCTTCAGGAACAGCCTGTGCATCATTGTGAGCTGTGATAAATGGTGACTGAAGCAAACGATTTATTTCAGAATTGCCCCTGAGCTCTCTGCAGTGGGAGTCAGAGCTCCCAGGGGAACAAGAATGGGTTTTTAGCTGGAATTGGGCGTGGTGTGTTTTTTCAGAGCTCGGAGCACAGCCATCCAGTAGCTGAGAGATGACTGGGCACTGGTTGTGCTTCCCTCACTTGGTCAGTGGAACTGACTTTCTGCCTGCTTCCAAGCCCATGGAGCTAAAGGAATGAGAAGAGAGCTGAGCTCTGTTCTGTGCATCTCCCAGAAGCTCTGTGGTTTTCTCATTTCCCTTTGCAAAACTGGAGCTGGAGATGTCATGTTCATAGGAGATGTCTTTGCTGGGGACCTGCAGCTGTGTTTGCAAAGATGGGACCTTTCTGTCTTCCAGCATGGAATGAGGGACTTGGTCTCTCCTGTGCTTTGCGGGAAGAATGAAGGTGCAGTGCCTGAGGGTGTGAGGTAGGAAGGGAGCAAAGGCCCTGGCTTTGCCTTAAGGATAGACAAGCAGAACTGAGTCAAAGCAAGAGGCTGTTTGCAAAATCACATTGTGCTTTGGACCACGAGGGAGCGCTGGCTGAGTCACATTCACTGCAGTTTTATGTAATTTTTTCCATGGGGCTTAGAGGAAGGTGTCCAACCTGTGCTGATCACACAGTGGTTAACAACCTTTGTGCATTTGGTGCATTTCTGATCTGTGCTGGAAATAGCACAGAAATAGCTGCTTTCCTGCAGTATTCATGCTACCCCCAGCCAAATTCTTGATGCAGGCAATGCTGGATGGTTTTTCTCTGAGCACTGAGGGATGCACAGGAAGAGAAACATGAGAAGTCTGTGTTTGTCTGCTTCCTATCTGTTTCCTGTGCTCAGTCACTGAGAAATGTGTCTTGCCCATGCAGTCACTTCCCTCTGCTGAACTGTAGCTCCTCCAAACATGTGGATGTGTTCCTGTGATCTTCTCACCCTGTGGGTCTATCTCTAATATCTGTTGCTGTTGAAGGCAGCAGTGGCTCTGCAGGCTCTTCCGGCCTGCCTTCCTCCTCACTCAGCTCTTCCTCCTCTTGTCTTTGTTGAGTCTCCCCCTAATTTCTGCTGGGTTTGACTGTGGCCTTGATTGCTGGCCCTTCTCCACCCTCTGGTTTCTGCATCCTGGGCAGGCTCCAGAGCAAGAGGGGCTTTCCAAACGTGCGTAGTGTTGTCTTCAGCTGTTTCTGGGGCCCTGGCGTGCCTTGTGTCCGCTTTGGTTTAGCTGCTGGTGCCCGAGCTCTCGGCGCGCCCGTGGCAGGGCCAGCGCGCTCCGGCGGCAGGGAAGGCGCGTGTGAGGGTGCGTGGGAGCGCGGCCGTGCCGGGGCTTTGCCAATAACCACGTGTCACGGCTTGTAACCCCGCGGCAGGGCCACTGCTTTAGCGGTGCCGGGATGTGCAAGCTGTGGCACATGGCTCCACAGGTGGGACGCCTGGAGGCCGTGCGTGCAGAGCGCCTCAGGTACTAGTAAGTAACACGCAGTTCTCCGTGTTGTTGTGGCACAGATCCATTTCCTTGCGGTAGGAGGCCGTGTGTCTGTGATGACTGCCATGCCATTCAAGCATGTTTCTCTGTGAGGCGTGAGGGAGGGAGGAAGAGCCTTTCCCCCCCAGAGACGTGCGTGCTCCTCCCCGCCCGTGCAGGCTCTTAGTGCTGGCAGGGGGCCTTGAGGAGCGTTGGACTGGCGCTTGCATCGTGTCCGTCCCTGCTGCATGCTGGAATGCAACGTATGGAGTGAGGATGGTGCCCGGGGTGGAGGCAGGCTGCTAACAACTCTCTTCTCTTTGCCTTTAGCCCTGACGAAGAATCTTCGCAGAAGTTCATTCCCTTTGTCGGGGTGAGTGTTATCGTGGTTACCTTGTCTCAAGCAAGCTAGAGTATGTCCACAGGTGTTAACCCAACCTTCCCTGGTTTCTGGAGTAGAGCAGAAGCCATTGGGTGCTCTAAGGCAGAATATCAGCAGGATAATCTGATGGTTGGATGCAGCTGCCTGGTATGTAAGCAAACCTCTAAGGGTGTATTTTCCTTCTCGGACAGCAGTGTGATGTGTCCCTGGAAACCTGATCCACAGGGATGCTGTGCCCAGCATTGCCCTGGCCCAATTAGCTATTCCAGTGTCAGTCCTCTGTGTGCTTGTCATGAATGGTCTCCCATCCTCTTAGTATCCCATCTGTTCCTGGGAAGTGGAGAATACATCCCAGCAGGGAGGTGATTTATGCCATTGGTAAGGCTGAGTCTGGGGCAGAGCTATTTGGTACATTTTTATTATGAGCATGTATTTGGGGTAGTAGTCCCTAGTTTTTCCTCCTGTCCTTATCTTTAAGTGTTCCCATCTGAGGTGCCAAGTGCAAAGTATCTAGAACAGAGCCATGGTTGTTCTTCTGTCAGTGTATTTTGCCTTTTCTAGCTTCCCTCCCCTTATTTGATCATGCTTTATGAATCATTAAGTTTTAGGTGTAAAGTCATTGACCTGCAGCCAGAAGAAATCCCTTGGCTGCTCTTCAGCTCTTGGATGTCCTCTTCCCAGTTTTTGCTGCTGTCTTGTAGCTTCTCCCTCTTGCATGCTGGCCTTGCTGTGCCTGCTCTGTTAAGCTGACATGTGTGTCCCGTTTGTGTCCCAGCGGTGCGTCAGAGCTAATCTGAAATCCCAGGGCATTTACAGAGCTTAGTCTCTCTTGCCCTCAGGCTGACCCTGCTTTCACTCTGGTGTCTCCTCTTAGTGAGAGTCTCTCTGCAATATTCCTGAGATGACAATCTACTTTTGTTTGTTGAAGAGATGTCTTCTGCAGAAGTGGAGAGATGCATCTTCCCAATTTGTTCTCTGCTGATGAGCTTTGCTGGGAACTTGTCCCTCTCATGAACTGCAATTTCCGGGGATGAACTGTTCTTATCAAACAGCTGTTTCACCTTTCCCAATACCATGAAAAGCACAGAGGACTTGAAACATTCTAGACTGTTGTTTGGCTCTGCAAAGCTTTTCTTTGGGACTGAGTTAGTCCCATGTTATGTGCAAGCAAATGGGGCTCAGGAGTGTTTATCCAGGTGCTCTGAAATGATTGTTGTCCTGACATTAGCACTGCTTTTCCAGTCTGGATTTGATTATCTGGAAGTGGTGGAAGAGTGAATGACTTTGTTGTGTACATAACACTGCCAACTCCAAAAAAACTTGTCTTGAAAGCACAGAATGACCTCCTATGTCAGCTGGTGATGAGGGTCAAATCAGTGCTCCTCACTCTTGATTCTGAGGTGTTCCTGGCACAGTAATTCCCTGTGAAACACATCTGAAGAGACTCTGAAAGGCCAGCTGCAGGTATCTCACAAGGTCTGAGGCTGGACATGAACACTGAGGCTCTTTCCCTCAGCTGCAGCCTGCTTGGAGCTGTTGATCAAGGAAGAGAGGGAGCCAGTGACTTCTGAGTTTGCAGCTCCTGATGTTGGCTGTACTCTTGGTTTTTGGGGTGCAAAACCTGCAGCTAGGTTGTGCGGTCTTTGACCCAGAAATGAGCAAGGCAGTGCTGTGCTGCTCATCTGCGCTCAAAGTGGTGGGAGTGGAGCCTCACAAGGAGCCAGAGGGGGTGCAAAAGCCAGGGTCAGCCTGCCTGGTTGTGCATCTGTGTTGTGCTGACAGCCAGTTGCCAGAAGAGTGAACAGGATGTGCCTCTTCCTGAAGAGAAGGGGGCTGGCTGGCTGCTGGAATGTTCCTGCACGTTGGAACTACAGTGGTTTTGGGCGCCTCCCTGAGTGGAGGGAAGGGAAAGTGTTTAACCTTGTGTTCCTCCCATGTGTCTGAACTTGAACGTCTTCAGTCAGCCAACAAAGAGGAAAGGGCCAGAGGAGATTTCCTGTCTGGCTTGCAGATCAAGGTGGCTGTAGGCAGTTGTCTGTGTTGCTTGTCCCTCCCCTGACTCTTGTTCACAGCCAGTGACAGTCTGTGAAACATCCTCTTGGCGTGTAACACATACAGCGCAAATGGCTGCTGCACTGCAGAGCCTGATTTGTTGCCCTTTGGATGGAGACTGGCCAAACTGAGCTGCAGCCTCCTTCTCCCAAGCCAGTGACCCCTCAGGGAGCCTGTGCACACACTGCTGAATTCAGTATGGCTTTTCCAAGACTGGATCTAAATGAGAATCCACCAGAAGGCCTGACAACTCTCCAAGATCTGGTGTTGAGCATACCTCTCCCCACCCTCCAAACTCTCTAAAGCTTTTTGCTACTAGTAATTAATTTTTTTTTTTATCCCCTATTACAGAAATGTGCTCCCTAGAGATGTGGTCCAGCCATGGTTGTGTCTGAACTTAATGACCTTCTATTTTCAAACTATGCAGTCTGCATGACATCATTTCTCATCCTAAAGCAGGTTTTATTGACCTGAGCTCCCTTTGCAGCTCTTTCCCATTTGTCAGCATTTGTATAGGGTAGACAGTACCCTGGATACAAGTTCCTTAAGGACCTTAACAAGGGTCTCTTCTCTGCAGTGTTAAGAGTGATGATCCCTGTGCACCATAGCAGATTATCACTACAGAAGGTCTCTGCTTTTGTATCACCAAGGGGCAGTTTATCTTTCTAGGCACAGTGTATTCTTGGGAGTTTGTTTGCAGCATGTTCTGTTCCACAAATTATTGCCAGTGACATTTATCATTGATCTCAATGTACTACCTGGTGGTTGGTCACAAACATTTGTACCCTTATTACAGTGTGATTTACTTCTGACCTGTCCATGTGGTGGTTTCTCCATGTCTGTATCCCAGAGGCTTTGCTAGGAGCTTTGTCTTCTTTCCTGGACACTTCCCTTGTTTAGAGAATAGAAAACTCTCATCAGAAACTGTATTTTGTTGCTTCTGTGGTTTCCTAAAACACCCCAACTATGGTGCACCCTGGAAGTGGCTGCACTTGAGCAATACAAGCATTGCAGGGATATTTATGTCTCTTTCTCCTCCCTGCCCTGTTTCCACAAGTGTCAAAGGCCCTTGTAGTTGCCATAGCTTGGGGCTGATGGGCTGTTCATGGCTGGGCAGGTCTGTAACAGCTCTGTGGGATCTGTGCTGTCCTTTGTGTAGGTCAGGGAAGGGCTGTGAGCTGGCACTGCTTGGCTGGACTTTGTCAGGACCTGCCTGGCTCTTAGAAGACTCCACTTGTTAACTACTCTGACTGCAGGGACAGTGCCCCAGGGACTGCAGAGATGAGCTTAGTTTTGGAGTTGTGACTTCCTGAAGTTCAGGGGACTCTTGTTTCATGGAGCTCTTCTGTTTTGCCCCCTTTAGGTGGTGAAGGTTGGAATAGTGGAACAATCTTCTGCAACATCAGGTAAGGAACATCTTTTGTGTGTTTTCTGTGTCATACAGCAGGTGGGAGCCTGACTTCACAGGCTGAGCAAACTTGTCCATTGCTGATGCTGATGAGTTCTGTGAGGTGGAACTGGATTTTATTAGCTCCCAGTTTCCCTGCCTGACTCCCAGTGGCTTGTCTGCAGAAAGATTCCATTGGGAGAGGCTCTTTTGTTACTTTACAAGGAGCTTGAGGCCTGATGAATTCCCACACCTTTATCCAGGGAAGCTCTACTCTCACATTTGTGCAGACACCATTTTTCTAATGGGTGTTGTCAGCGGGGTGGATTTGCTGCTATGGTTGTTTGATGTTCCTGCTTCAAACTGAGGAGGCAGTTCATCAGAAGTTCATGCCTGTCTCCCTACACTGGGCTCAATTGCTGTACAAAATTTATCTCAGTGCCTGTGAACTTTAGGGTGGGCAAAATTTTAGACCCATTTATTTTTTGATGGGGGAGTGCAAAGCTGATATAAGCAATGCTGTCTGCTTGTGGACATGGGGTAATGCTGTTTTGTTGATGTGAACTTATTTTTTCCTCCTTTCCACACACAGGAATTATTTTTCCTCATGTGTTGGGACTGTTTCTTGTATTGCTTCACTGTTAAACCCAGGTTCTTGTGGACTGGGTTACACACAGGTTTGTGCATGGAGGCAGCCCTTCCGTGGGTCACTTCTTGCTGCCCCAGTGCTCCCACCATCCTAAAGGGCCAACATGAAGGGGATGGTGCCTTGGTTATGGAGGGTAGAGGCAGCTGGAATGGGAGATCCCTGTGATCAGCTCACAGGCACTGGATTCCAAGCGTGGTGCTGCCCTGCAGTGGTTGCAGGGGGAGATTCCCTGTCAGAAATTAATGGGCTGGGCTGTGACTGTGCAGGAGGCTCAAAATCAGCTGGGAGCAAACTCTAGGAGAACAGATGCCAAATGGGGAGCCCAGAGAAGTGTAATTGTCTGTGCCTGCCTCATACCCAAACACAGGCAGTCCCAAGGCTGAAGTGTGGAGGCAGTCAGAACTGATGGGCCAGCTGACCTCTGTCTGGATTGAAGCTGAACAAAACCTGGAGTGTGGACAAGGAGACTGAGTTTTATCCCAATGTGCTGGGCTGTGAGACAAACCCAGACAAACAGTCTGACTTCCTCTTTTTAAGGTGACTCTGATGATGCAGCTCCCACAAGCTCCAGTGTCCTTTCTTCTACCCCACCTTCTGTGTCTCCTGCTGTGAAAGAAGCCTCCCCCACGCCCCCTTCCTCACCGTCTGTTACAGGCAGCTTCTCCTCCCCAAGGTAAACCATGTTTCCTCTCCTCACAGCTCCCTTGGCTGGCTTAGCTGACATACACATGGCAGAGAACTCCTCCAGAGAAAAACCCATAGTTCTTTCTTCATCCCTAGCAAACACTTGAGGTTGTCACCTTTCCCCTTCACCTCTTTTGCCTCTGGAGTGGCTATGTCCTTGCTAGGGCTGACAAGGAGCTGGGAAGGGCAGGAGAGATTTTGCACTTGGTGGGAAGACTGCATTTCTCAAGGGCAGGCACATTAGAACTAAAAAAGACAGCCTTGTTTGTGATAGTCTGGAGAAACCCCAGTTCTGATGAGCCATTGTGGCAGCCTGTTTGGGAAGGTCTGTGTTCTCCATCTGCTGGTGTTTTCCCTTTGAGACTGGATTCTCATGGGAAGACATGTTTTCAAGGGAATTACTGACTTAATTCATGTGGGTGCCAGGCTAATCCCTCGTGATTCTTATGGTTTTAATGCCCAGGTGAGTGTAAGTTCAGAGTGACTCTTGAAGGAGCTGATAACTTTCTCTGTGGAGAAAAGTTGGCGGTTGTAAGGTGGCATAGTGGGACTGCAGTTCACACTCATGTGTGTCCCTGAAAGCCCATCTGAACAGCAAGGAGACTGCACCTACAGGTAATATTAGGTTGTGGCTTAGCTGAAATTTTTTGGGCTGAAGGGAGGAAACGCCCAGAAAACTGCCAGTAAAGACCTGCCCTGGCCAGGACTCTTCATTTTGTTGCTGCACAGAAGGTTGGTGTTGCTGTCTAACACTGTGTGTGCAGTTCTGCTACTAGAAGCACTTGGTGAAGTTGCCCTTGGTTTTGTTAACTTCCCTGAACTGTTAAGGGAACATAGCAGCAGTCCTGTGAGAAAGGGAAGCTGGAAACATTTGGACTTTGCAGTTTAGGTGAGGAAAGAGGTAAGCCACTCAAGTTTTGGGGCACAGGTTTGTTGAGGCTGACAGAGCACTGGAACAGTTGCCCAGGGAGGTCATGGAGTCTCCCTCTCTGGAGACATTCCAAACCCACCTGGCTGTGTTCCTGTGTCACCTGCCCCAGGTGACCCTGCCTTGGCAGGGGAGTTGAACTGGGTCGTCTCCAGAGCTCCCTTCCAACCCTAAAAATTCTGTCACTCTCTGAATCCTGTGGTACAAGACCTGGGGGCACACAGTGACACTGCAAGAGGTCAGTTAAAAGGGAGAAAGGAAGGGACTTCTGAAGGGAAGGTGTTTCAGTGGGAGAAGTGTCGCACTTAGGACACGAAAGAAAGACACAGACAGGTATTGAAGAGAGAGAGAGCCAAGACTGTGGGCCACAAAGCTGGACAGGACTGCGCCTCCCAGACCCCACACTTTATTTTATATCCTCCTAGAAACCACAGGGATTGGAGGAAGAAATTGCCACCTCTCCATCACACTGGTCAAAGGAAATATCCATCAGATTTCTCCACCCAGGAGAAAGGAATGCAAACAATAGAACACAGTTAGAAAAACATGGCTATGTTTACAGAGAATGCGTGAGAAACTGTTACAGAAGAATGAAAACATCGAAGAACTGCAAAACTCAGGGCAGCAGAAAAGCACATTGAGACCGTGTCTGCCTCTGCTGCTTCTGTGGCAGCCAGCAGATCAAAGAGGGGTCAGACCAATTCACACACAGCAGATCCATTAATGGATACTAAAGGATGTTTCAGGGATGCCCCCTCTAGCATCCCAAATCCTGTGATTGTCAGGCAGGGGAAGTCCAAGGGGATGCTCTGAGGCTGGGCTCATGTGCTCTCCCTGAGTAGCATCTCATGTTGTCCCTGTTGGAGACAGGATGGGGGCACCTTTTGTGCCCACTCCAGAGTGCCCTGTGGGGACTTTTAACCTCTGTCTTCTTACACTGGCTTAAGAGTTCCCTTTTAACAAGAGGAAATTGAAGTGTGGAAGTCTCAGTTTAGCAGGTGCCCAGCACTGGAAGGTGTTAGTGGCTGTTCCCTGTGCCAGGGGGCCCAGTTCCCCTGGCCCCTCCTGTTGTGTCCCTGTGGTGTGATGGCAGGAGAGCCCTGGGTGCCCCAGGCTGTAGCAGCAGCAGCTGGCTGGCAGTGCAGGCTCTGGGGAGCAGAGCTGAATTCTTGTGTGTGAGCTTCGTATGGGCTTTCCAAAGGTGGAAGTGGTTTGGGAACTGGTGCCCCCAAGAGTGCAGGGTGTTCAAGTTGTGAGCCATTGACGTGATAAATCTGAAGCTGACACATAGGCTCTAGGAATCTGGTACTTTTTGGTTTCATGGTGTGTGGTAAAATCATCAAGAAATGAGGAAGTGGAGGTTCAACATTTTTCCATCTCCCCTGATCTGTAAGTGACAGCACAGAGGGTGGAGGGTGACCCAGACTGAATGATTAAGCCACATGTTGAAGTGGAAATGGAACATAAAATCTTGTCTGGGCCTAGTGAACGTTGGGATGCTTTGTCTTTGTCTGAGTTGAGAAATGTGATGCAAAGGGGCATTAAAACTCAAAGCAGCATCTATAAAGCATCATCCTTAAAGAATCTCACTTCTGAATATTGCCCTGAGAACCAAAAACCTGGTTTTGGTGATCAAAGATGAACTCTGCTTTGCAGTCTGACTTTTAGCTGAATAAATGGCAAAGAAAAGGAAATGATTTGCTGAGAGGACTGCAACAATGGGACATCCTTGTTTTACCTTGAGAGTTTCTTATTAGACAGGCAGTGCAGAGGGATACATATTTCATTCAAGATCACAGATTTATCTTCCTTAACAACTGCCATTTCTCAACTGGGGACACAGGCTGGTAGATAAATTTAGGGTTTTGTCTAGTACTAGTGTATTATTCAACACTGATTGTCACTGTGTAGGAAGAAGTATAGGCTGCCACTTGTAGGGCTGCTGAATGATGAAGCCCTGTTCCCCTCAGGGTTAGCTACTGAGAGGCAGGGGCTGGAAAGGGCTGGAATTTCCCAGGCTGCTCATCTTCCCTTTTCTGGCTCAGGAAAGGCTGGCAGTGTGTTTTGGTGAGGCATGACTGCTACCACACACAGCACAGGAGTTTTCAACAGCAGATCATATCCTGAAATCTGCCATTGTTTAGCAAACATCACAGGACTGGCAGAACATTTTTCCAGGAGTGAAATTCCCCAGCAAGTGGCAAGGCCTGGGGGGAGGCAATTGCCCTATGCCAACTCCATTGCAGGGACCTGGGCTGAGCAGAGCAGTGTTGGACGTGGTGGAGCATCTGAGCCAGAAAGGAAACATCAGGAAGAACTCAGGAACACAGGAGATGGAAGCAAGTCAGGGAGACCATGAACTGTGTGCCTGATGTTCAGGGACCTGCCAAGTCTTTGCTCACCCCAGTTCAGAGTTGGTTTTGGCAGTGCTGTGCCTGGACAGTGTCACTCATCAGTGCTCAGGAGGCAGCAGCAAGGTGCTTACAGCCTCTTTTCTCCACTAAAAGATCAAGTAATCTGTACCACCTCAGGTGTTGCCTTTGCTGCTGTGTCACAGAACTCAGCATCATCTAAGGAAAGTGCTTGTGGGCTCCCTTTCCCACTGCTTGCCCTGTGGCTGTGCAGCAGGCCACCTTGTCTCAGCTCATTGCAGTTCTGTGCTGCCAGGCTGATGCCACTGCAGGGGGACCTGGGCTGTGTCTCTCAGGGGTGACTTCTCAGGCTTCTGTAATTGTTGAGTCTCGCTATGAAATGTCACTGCCTGATTCCCCAAAGAGCCAGGTGTTCATCCTCTGACCAGGAGTGGCAGCCACTCTGAAAAAACTCTGCTGAGAGGTGCACAGGAATTACCTTCTTCTCTTGTTTTCCAGCCAGGGCCTCGGTGCTGAGTTGATGGGCCTGCAGGTGGATTACTGGATTGCAGCTCCACCCGTGGACAGAAAGAGAGACCCAGAGAAGAAGGACCCCTCCACTACCAAAAACACACTGAAATGCACTTTCCGGTCCCTGCAGGTCAGCAGGCTGCCGGCCAGCGGCGAGATCGCCACCGCGCCAACCATGTCCATGACTGTCGTGACAAAAGAGAAGAACAAGAAAGGTGAGGTGTCCTGCTGCTCCAGAGCTGCATGGTTTGTCAGTGCTGGATTACAGCACCTTAGTCCTATTTTGATCCCCAAAATCCCACTTTGTAGATGAGAAGTGACTGCATGAAGTGACAGGGTTTGAAAGGGTGGGGCTCTCCTTTGTGAGGGGAAAAGGGGATGTGTTCACCCTGACAGCTGAACAGCTAAGATGGTACAGCCTGACAGAGCAAGGACATACAGAAGTCCATGCTCTGGACAACATCCCTGTGTTCCTTGTGAGTCTGCTGCTGCTGGTTTGGGATGCTGGATTCAGTAAGAGGCAGCTTGTGTCCCAATCACCAGTGGTGGTAGATGAACCCCTCCTTTCTAGCAGTGTGCTGTGAACTTGGGAGAGCTGTACTCTCTGGGATGATATCCCCATCCTATGAGCCTTCAGCTCAAAAGAGTGACAGAGAATAAAAAAGGCATGCTAGGAGAAGAAAAGGAGAAAAAAACACAGTAAGTATCACAGATTCCTGTGAGATGACAAAACAGTAGTACCCCCTGAAATGGAGTTTAGGACCTCTCAGTCTCCTCCTATGCCTGCCCCCACCCTAAAACCAGTGGGGTGATCTAGAACCTGGAGCAAAATCCTGTGAGGAGTGGCTGAGGGAGCTGGGGGTGTTTCACCCACAGAAAATGAGGCTCAGGTTCTTTATCACTCCCTACAACTGTCTGAAAGGGGGTTTTTAGCAAGGTGGGAGTCAATCTCTTCTCCTGGGTAATGAGGGACAGGACATGAGGAAATGGCCTCAAGCTGTACCTCAGATTGGATATGAGGAAAAATTTCTTCACTGAAAGGGTTGTGAAGCACTGAAACAGGCTGCCCAGGGCAGTGGTGGAGTCACCATCCCTACATCCCTGGAGGTATTTAAAAGACATGTAAATGTGGCACTTGGGGCCATGGTTTAGTGGTGCAGTTTGCAGCATTGGATTACCAGCTAAACAATTCTGTAATTTTATAGTTCTTATACTTTTGTGCAGAATGTTTTGTGGGTCAAAAGGAAGTAGAAGAGAAATACTCCCCTACTCTTAAACTTTGAGGTTTTGAGTTTATTTTCTCAAAACAAACTAACAAAATAGCATTTTAAATGTCAGTAAATCTGTGTTTGCTCCTGGCCTTGGTAATGTGAAACATTTTAGTAATTGAGAACAGCTTTGCAGAGAAGTATTTTCAAGGAAGCAGCAAGGCAGTTCTGCACTTACATTTGGCTGCCAGTTGTCCCTCACAATATCTTCTGCCCATGGGGTTGGGAGTCAGTCCTGGTGGAAGCAGAGGTTTGGAGGGTTCTAAGAGAAGGCTGACAGAGCCTCCTGGGCTGCAGGACATGGGTGCATAACTCTGCAGCCAGGTCATTCCCAGGCCAGCACAGCTTTGGCACTGCTGGTACTGGAGCTGCCACCCTTGATGACACCCTTTGAGTCATGCTGTTGGAAGAAGCAATCCTGAGAACTCCAAACATTCTTCACTGGAGTTGCCCTGGCCTCCAGCAGAGGTGTTCAATGCTACCACCTTTTGTGGAGCTGGTTTGTATAGCTCATGCATTTGGAAAGTTTTTGAGAAACTAGACCCTTTTTTAGTTCTCCTTATGCCCTCCCTCTCCACAGCTGCCCCCAGTTTGTAGTCTCTCCTGCTCTCCAGGTGCTCTCCAGCCTAGCCTGTGTTGGGCCCCAGTCAGCACAGCAGACCTGGCACTGCAGATGTCCCAACAGAGCAGGAGTTACCCTGAAGGTGCCCTTTGGGGCCAGGGTTATGAGCTGGGAATGCTTCATGTAGAGACACTTAGGGCTAAGATGCCCATGTGGCTCGGTGGTGGTGCTCAGCTCTGATAGACTCCTGCCAAAAAGGGAGGATCTTAGGAGTAAGAATTTTCAGACATGAATGTTTAAATGCAGAAACTCAAGTGTCAGTGCAGCTCCTGTGAGCAGCATAGATTCACCATGTGCTGGTTTGATTTTTTCTTCCAGTGATGTTTTTGCCCAAGAAAACAAAAGACAAGGAGGTTGAGTCAAAGAGCCAGTGTATTGAAGGAATCAGCAGGTTGATTTGCACAGCAAAGCATCAGCAGAACATGCTGCGTGGTAAGTGCAGTGCTTGCATCCCTTTGGGTGCTGGGGCAAGGCTCACATGCTGTGGTTGTCCTCCAGGCAGAGGGCTGACCTGGTGTCCTGCCCTGTGCCCTCAAACCAGCATGATGGGGATGTTACTGGGAGGGCATGGGTGTGTCCAGCATGGGAGAATGATTTAATAGGTTTGGGATGTGGGAAAATCCTCCTTTGCCTCAGAACTCCTCTGAGTCAGTGCTCTGAATGAGGACAAGGGCTGGACAGGGCTCCATTCCCCTCCCTGTCATTCTCTGTTTCTCTTGCACAGCTGGTGCAAGTGTTGGTCAGTGGCAAGAGGTGACAGTGTGGCTGCTCCTCTGGGCAGGATGCTGGCACATGCTCAGGCCACAGCAAGAGCCATGTATGCATCCTGTAAACAGACCTGGAATATCTGTCAGTGGAGCTGGGCATCCAGTATCAAAAATATCCTTGTAGCCTATTCAGTTGATAATCCCCACCAGAGGGATCTGCTTGGGTCACCTCCTTAATCCTGGGCTGGTCCCTGTGAGACTGGGTGAGTGTGAGGGGTGCTCTCAGGACATGTGTCACCTCTTCAGGAGACATGGATCTCCTGGCTAGAGTGCCAGTGAGGAGAGACTGATGTCCATCTCTGTAAGAGTGCATTTGCCCAAAAAAGAAAATGAAGTGTGCTTAGGAAATCTGAGAAGTTGGATCAGGTGACACTGAAATCAGCAGTCTGGGGAGCTCTGGTGTCAGTGAGCGGTGCTGGAACAACAATCTGAGCTGTTCTACCTAAACCTGGTGTGCTCCTGAGCCCTCCTTCCTGGTGTGTGCAGCTGGGTGGGGTGGCTGAGTGTGGCCAGGCCTCCCTCTGCCGACTGCAGGGAGATTTCTGGCAAAGCTGCCCCAGGTTGGCCACTTCCCCTCACTGTTTCCTAACTCTCTTTTTACCCTCCCCTGCAGTGCTCATCGATGGGGTGGAGTGGAACGACGTCAAGTTCTTTCAGCTGGCAGCACAGTGGTCCTCTCATGTCAAGCACTTTCCCATCTGCATTTTTGGACACTCCAAATCTAACTTCTAGCTGTGCTCGGCACAGGGACCTCCTGCCCGTCCCGGGGACTGCACACCAGGAGCCAGGAACCGCGTGCCAACTCTGACTCGCGTCGCTCTGCCCTCTCCTGCAGAATTAATTGCAGATGTGCTTGGATTACTTTTGAATTACTTTTTTTCTATTAACTCTTAAGTTTACTACAAGGGAAGGGAACCCCTTTAAACAAAGGCAAAAAAAGAAAAAAAAAACAACCAGTCTTAAATATAGATGTGCTGACAACGTGAAGTCGTGGGGGAGTTGGCAGGAGCAGGCAACCTGCCCAAGAACACCTACCACTTACGAGCAGATAGCTGAGTAACTGCACTGCTTATTAACCTGAGACCTCATTGGTGTGAGTGGGCTGGGGGAGCCGTGGATCAGCTCGAATGGATTTTGCAGAAGATCTTGTGTGTTACGGTGCATTTGGCCCCCTCCCTCTACATTTCTAGGAAAAAAGGATGGCCAGTCTTTCTTCCTGCTGCCAAAGGATGAGAGATCAGCGAGTCTGGAGGGAGTTTGGAAAACAAGCCACTTGCATAGCTAGGGAGGTCTGGAGAGGAGATCCCCTTCACAGCACGGAGCCTGCCACAGGGACAGGCAGGGGTTTGTGCTGAAGCAATGCCTGAAGAGGGGTGGGCAGGAATAGGAATTAGGGAAACACTAATTGTAAGGAAACTCCTGTGTCCCAGGTCTGTGACAATGACCAAACCGAGCCAGTCACCATGTCCCCCAGCTGGCTGTGCTGCTGAGGGGCACCATGGCAGTGGGGTCGCTGCTATTTAGTACTCACACCAGTTATTTACCTGTCAATAAAACCTCGTCCAGCCTTGAAAGGGAAAGGATTTTTTTTAACAGCTGCAGATTTTTTTTTAATGCTTTCTAAAAAAAAAAGAAAATAAAAATAAAATAAAAACAAAAGATAACAGGAGCAAAATTAATTTGCCAAAAAGAAAAAAACCAACAAAGCCAGGAAGATGAGCCGTTGTCTGTGAGTGATGCATCACTGTAGTGGCTGGACTGGGAGCCAGCCAGGCACTCTGTGTGTCCAGCTGCCTTCCTGCCCCTCTGTCAAACTGCACACCTGAGGGGGCATGGGCTGCTCTGGCAGGTGGTGGGTGGGGTACAGGGAGCAATGTCGTTGCCATGTGGAAGAACAGACATCTCTGGCATTTTAGGCTAAGGGACTGAAATTTGTGATGGTCCTTTTGGGTCCCACCCTGGTGGGCAGGCCAGGCTCTGTGAGCATTTCCAGAAGGCGCTTTCTGAGGGCAGTGATGCTGTTGAACTTTTTTTTTTTTTAACCTGCTCCCTTACCCTTGGGTTTTTAAAGGCTTGGGGAACCCGCTTTGCTCTGCATGGCAGGTCCTGCTCTGTGTAGGGACCGCGTGGGTTCTGTTGGGCAGGGCAGTGGTGGTGTGCTCTGCTAGCAGAGAGGTTGTGAGGTGAGAGCTGGATCTATGCCTGTTGCAGCTCGGGCTGCTTCACCAGCTGATGTCATTAAACCCTTTCTCAGCACAAGGGCAACCTCCTTGGCCAGGGACTGGGCATTCCCTTCAAACCATGCAATGGAGAGGACTCTGTGCCAGGTTGGTGCCACAGCAGGGCAGGGTGTGTGTGCCTGCAATACTCTGTTCCTGCCTGCCTGGTGTGTGCTGGCTCCTGGCTGTGGCAGAAGCTGGGCTGTAGTTGGGATGTTGTTGTGTCCCTTGGCTGATGTGTTTTGGGGTGACCTGAGCTGATGCTGTGGGACTGTCTAGCGTTGCCTAGCAGCAGCAGTGTGGGAGAAGGTGTATAAGCACATCACATCTTTATTGAGGCTGTTGCATCCAAAAAAAAAAGCTTTGTAAAGGAAATTAGTCAGAGTGTGATATCTTCCTCAAGTCTCACGCTGGTGTGACAAGGATGCTTGGGCTGGGTTCCAGAGCTGGGAGCTGCAGGCAGGCTGGGCAGCTCTCAGTGGTGCTGCTGCAGAGCTGGAGTGGACTGACTGACTGACTGCAATAACTTTGTTTACTGGGGGGTGAGGGGAGAAACCATCACTGTGCTCCTCTTTGTATTTCAACCTACTGTAAAGAAAAAAACTGGTTGCTAGGACAGGGTTTCCAGAGTCCTGCCTATCAAATGTGTGTTGCCCTGCTGTACTCTTGTGTGTGTGTGTTTGTGTGAGAGAAACACTTCTGCTCGTTGCATTTCATGTTGGTTTGTGTTTTGTTCTAACTTTATACAAGCAAATTCATCGGGAAACTCTGTACACCAGAGGGCTTGATTTCTCCCCTGTGGAAGGCTGTTGTTGCTCCGAAATGTGTCTTCCATGCAAGAAAACATCCTGACTTCTCAGCCTTGTTATCCCAGAGGGAGTCCAGCAGTGGCAGGCTGGGCCTGCCTAGGGGTTGGCTGTGGTGTTTCCTGGCCCTGAAGGCAAGGGCTGACGTGCAAATTAGGTGGCACAGCTCTGATCAGATTGTTGTGCTTCTGTTGTTTCTCACGTGCAACCACTTTGTGCAGCTGTTTCTGTCCCTGATTGGAGGAGAAACAGATTTCTGTCTCCAGGAAAAATGCGTGTCAAAGCATGTGGCTCAGACTGTTTTGGCAAAGGGTTTGGCACCTGGTGACATTAAAGTGTGACTGATCTCAGGTCTCCCAACTTCCCTAACATTTTCGGGGGGGACCCAGCCCCGCTGGCCTGAGGGATCTCTGCTGTGGGACCAGGGAAAGCTTCTGGAGCAGCAATGGGCCCATGCCTGTGGAGCTGTGCCTGCTTATGGGGTTGGGTGGCTGTGGGCAGGTCCGTGAGTGCAAAGGGATTTCTTGGAGCAGAGACAGCACCGCTCTGCATTCAGCTCTGGAGGGTTTGGGCAGGGAAGGTACATCTCAAATGAAGAAACAGAGTGGGGTTATCCCTCAAATCAGGCTTGCTTTGGAGCTGTGTGTTCTGACAGCAAAGGCAGGGGCTGGGGTGGGCAGCATCTGAGTGGCTCTCCGGCCAGGAGGCGCTTTGAAGGTGATGTCCCCGGGTGCCCCTGTCTCTTTGTGTCCCAGAGCTCACCCCTGCTCCCCACAGAGCTGGTCTCTCCTGCTCCTCTGGCTGGGGCTTCTCAGAGCAGTGGCTTTCTTCTCCAGCTGCTGTTGGGCAAGGCCCCCGCCTCGCTCGGAGGTGAGCTCTCGGGAGCGGGCTGGCTGCCGCGCCGAGCTGCGCGACGCTGACCTACTTTAGCAGCACTGGAGAGCAGATGAAGGATGGAAGGGTTTTGTGGCATCATGTTGCACCTTGAGTGCTTCCTGGTCCTCTGGCTTGAGTTTCCTGGAGACAAAGGCTGGGCTTCAGGCCTGCCAGCACTCAGTCAGGGCCGGCTCTCCTGCAGTGCTGGTGACATCGGGGACATCTCGTGTGGCTGTTTCAGCTGGGTGCTGCAGCTCCCATCCAGTTCAGTTGTCACCGTTTACATTGCAGCAGTAGTGCTGAGCCCTCCTTAATTACACATGAGCTTGGGGAGAACTGTGGTCTCTTTGGCTGTTTTGCTGCTTTAATTAGAACGCAAAGCCTGTGGCTTTATCCTGCAGAGAGGGCAGGAGTAGATGGCTGGAAGGTTTCTGGGGCTGAGGAGATGAGCTTGTTTGCTTTCCATCATCAAACTCAGCCACCACCTTGCTCTGTGCTTAAACTGCACTTGCAACAAAGGCCCTGTTGTGTTTCTCACCAGCAGCATGTGCACCTCCAAGGTTAAGAGGAAAATCATGGCAAAAGGTAGCAGAGCCAGTGGTCTTTTCCTGCTGCTTGGTGTGCTGAGGGATCAGGAAGACTGGGATTAGGACAGTCCTGCTATGCAGCCATAAAGGGCTGGGGGCCATGGAGCTTTTTTGAACTTGGGTTGATGCTGTCTCTGTCCCCTTCCTTCAGGGGGTCCTGTTCTTGGCAGATAGTTGAGTAGTGGCATTTTAGTGTGACACTCCCTCTGGGCTTAACCTGGCAGGAGAAGGCTACAAATGAGCAGCAGCATCTTCTGGAGGTTTCCTGGAGACTCTGCAGTGGTGTTCTCATGGGAGATGTTCCTGGCAGGGCCGGCTCCTGCAGGAAGGATCACTCTGGTGCTTTGGGACAGACTGGGGCAGAAAGGGACGTGCCAACTTGCAAAGCAGCAGGTCGCTGGTTTCCTTAAGGCAGAGCACCGGTCTGGGGCCACATCCAGCCAGCTGCTGCGTGGCTCTGAGGCTGGATGGTGGCCGGAGGAGGTGCCCCAGCCGCGGGGCAGCGCGGGGGCCAGGGCTGTGTGACGCCAGGCTTGTCCGGACCGCACCGCGCGGGGGGATGTTACCACTTTGTAGATTCCCGAGTCGTCCATCTGTTTCATTGTTGTATTGTTTGGGTTCTAGGGTTGTTTTTTATGAAGACAGATTAAATGTAAATAGCCTTTTTTTGGAACAAACCGCAACGTGCTCGACCTCGTCAACTATTTTATGGTACTAATGCAACACTAATAAAACTGGACATGAAAGCACACACCCGTCCCCTGAGTCATCTCTCAGCAGGGGCTGCTCTGACATGATGGGGCAGTTGTCTCCAGCAGGAAACAGCAGCATGGCTCTCTGCTGTGGGCATTCCCTTGTGCTATTTATCCTGCTGCCACTTCCAGGGCAAAGCTGGTGCACTAGCACATCCTGCCCAGCATCGAGCCCTCCTGTTCTCTCTGCTGCCTCCTATCCCAGAGGGACTCTGTTTTCTCCTGCAGCTCTCCTGCATCTGACAGCGCTCTCTGGCACCTGGTCCTCACCTCCTCACAGCAAGAAGGGAGCAGGCTGATGCCCGTTTCTGATCTGGTGGCTGCGTTGGATGGACATGGTGGTGTTGGGGCATCAAGGGGACATCTCAGTGGGGGAAGACTGAGGCTGTGGTAGCCTGAAGCTGTGTGTGCTCATGGGAATGCAAGGGGACAGGGACAGGGATGTGTGGGATTCCAAGCACCTGGGCTTGGGTCTGGAGAGTCAGAAGGTGGAGAGGTGAAGGAAAGAGAAAAGCTAAAGCTGTTGTTTTGAGGCAGGAAGGTGAATAAATTTTGTGAAACAGGCCCGTGGCCATGGTCCCTTGGATACAGGATGTTGGAAGCAGAGGGGGAAATGCCAAGCCAGAGC
Organism: Climacteris rufus; assembly: GCA_013398175.1. NCBI lineage: Eukaryota > Metazoa > Chordata > Aves > Passeriformes > Climacteridae > Climacteris > Climacteris rufus. The sequence goes on from VZRZ01004550.1 coordinate 674,473, forward strand.
AATCTGCATTCTTGTGCTCTCCTGAGCCAAGGGTGAGGGGTGGAGGGTGGCTGCTGGTGGAGCAAGGAGCTGGGGTGAAGGGAGCCCCTCACAGCAGCCCAGGCTGCTCTCAAAGCACACAGGTCTCAGTGGATGTTCACCATGGCCTGGTGAGGTGCAGCAGCCCTTTGCTGGACGAGGGGACACAAGTCCCACACAGGGTGGCACAGAGCAGGCATTGGATCATTCCAGGCAGAAGGAAGATGGGTAGCTCCAGAGAGGGCCAATTCAGGACTCCAGAGCGCAGGAACAGCACCAAAAGCCATGGAGAAGGTCTGGCTGCTGGTGAAAAGGAGGGAGCACCATGGGACAGGTGGAGGAGGCAAGCATGTGAAGGCTGTATTTTGGCTGTGTATTTTTTGCCCAGGTTTAGCTGTAAACATGCAGTGAGGGCCCAGCTGCATGCAAGAGGCGCATCCTGAGCATCACCTTTTAGAGCCCATGGAGGAGCTTGTCTCAGCATGGGAGGAAGGCTGCAGGTGAAGGGGACTGGGGTGGTGAGAAGGCTCGTATGCTGGTGGAGGAAGCAGAGGACCAGCCCCCCATAAGCAGGGAGGACACCAAGCCAAGAGCCCTTGGCACACTCTCCTGTCATCTGGAAGAGAGGAGGAGGAAACGTGGGCTGGGTGGAGGAACAATGGCTCAGGGTCGGAGTATGCTGCGTGACATGCAGCGGGCCTGGAGTGCCTCCCTCATCCACATGCTGTGGGACAGACCAATTTCTGCCAGCCAGCCTCAGCCTGGGCTCTCAAAGCACTGGCATCTTTCTTCTGCAGGCCTTTCTCAGACAATGTGCACCTTCACTGCCACAGGAGAGGTGTCAAACACGAGTGATGCTCTGTCAGGATGCACCGAAAGCCTTCTGGGAGGACTGGGTTTGCACGGTGGGGGTCGGGGGCACCCATGGGAATGGGTTTTGGTGGTGGGAGACAGGACAGGACATTGCAAGAGCTCCCTCCTTCCCAGGCTGTGTCTGCCAGCTCCGGCTCCCCTCCCTCCCACTGCACAACACCCTGGCCCTGACCACAGCAGTTGCTTAACCTGGAAGAGGAACAGCAGGGAAGTTCTGACACGTTTTTGCTGCTATCGTTTCAAACGCGATTTAGCATCTGGAAAAAGCAGCCCACGCCATCTGACCGTCCGCTTCTTCATGGGTGACTACCAAGGGCCCTGTGATGTGATTTATAAATATTTGTTCTGGATAATTTTTCTGTGTCCTACTGGATTATTTTCTGCCCGGCAGAACGGTTGCAGCAGCAGCCTGGGGAGAGCCAGCCCCCGTGTCCTGCGGTGTGCCCGGCGCCTGTGCCGGCACGCGCTTCCCTGGGTGGCTGGGGAAGGAGGAAACCTCACAGTGGTGCTCCCCGGCGCACTGACCTTTTTTGGCTGACCGATTCTCACCCCCAGAAGTGTTTTCCTCACTCAGCCGTGCTCTTTGAGCACTCTGGAAGCATGCAAGCAGAGCCCCGTGCCCTACTGGGATTTGACGTCTGTCAGAGATTTGGTGTTGTAGTGTTTTTTTCCTAATACACAAAGCTAATTTTAACAAGAGCCCTGTTCTTTCTAAAAAATACATGCATTTTGGCAGATGTCAATGTTTTGGACGGTCTTATGTAGCTGTTTCAGGACTTTCTGAGAAGCAGTGTTGAGAGTGCAGGCAGCAGCCCTGCCCAGCCCTGGTAAAGGGTACAACTGTTTGCACCATTAACCACTCACTCCAGCGAAGAGTTTCATGATAGAGGTTTTTTTGGCTATCCTGACGTGTGTGTCCATGTGGAGACGTCCTGGACTGGCACCTGGCTAGGGCACCACCAGGTGACTCCAGCTCTGAGCTGGAGCCAAGGCGCAAGTGTAGCCATCCTGCTGTGCCTGAGAGGCCAGCAGTGCCCCAGGGCTGCTCGTGCTGCCCAGCAGAGGTGTAGCTCTTCATTGAGGCTCACCATCCAGCCTTGGCCACATGCGTGCAGAAGTCCTCAGGGGCAATGGCCTGTCACCCTCACTACTGTACTTTGTGAGCCCCTGCTCAGAGAACTGCTGTAAAGGTGTTATGTACCACAGAATGATGGTTTCTTGGTGTGTTTTTGGCATCAGCCTGTCAGTTCCTGTAGGAGAGGAAATGGCAGTGGTAATGTGCAAGTTTTGGAGAGTGATCTGGAGCTGACAACAGTTCAACAACTGTGTAACCACTGCAGGGCTGCTGAGGGGACACCTGGACAGGAGCTGTGCACAGGTGAAGAAGGGATGTACCTGTATGGTGCAACCCTGGTCTGCTCTGGACTGGTGACACCCCCAGGTCGGTGGGCAAGGGACAGCTAAAGCCATAATTTCACATCTCAGGCTGACACCTGAGGGGCAGGGAAAGCCCCAGGGTGGCATTGGGGGGCACAAGTGCAGAGGGGAGAGGCCAGACAGCCTGCCACCATTGTGAGGATCCAAGTGAGACAGTGCAGGAGGAGTGGGGAGTGCGAGCAGGAGGTGTGCGTAGGGCTGAGGGACGTACCTGGGGAGCAGGCGGTGTATGGATGTAGGGGTGAGGGGTGTCTCACGGCATGAGCAGGCTGTGTCTGTGCAGGGACCTGTTCCTGCCCAGGGTGGCGACAGCCTGTGGTGGTTGGGTGTGTGTGAGGAGGGCTCTGCGTGTGTGAGGACAGGCAGCGTGAGGGCCGTCCACAAGCACCGATGGTGCCTGTACACGATGGGGCTGTGTGTGAATACACGCACACGTGCCTGAGAAGGGCTGCGAGTACAGGCAGAGGTGTGTGCAGGGCTGTGTGTACAGCCAGGGTGCTATGAGGAAGGCTGTGTGCAAGTACAGGCAGAGGCATGTGTGAGGAGAGCTGTGTGTACAGCCTGATGCGTGTGAGCACAGGTGGTGTTTGAGCGTGTGTTGGGCTGTACACGAGGACAGACTGTCGTGTGTGTGTGTGAGGAGGGCTGCCAATGCCAGGACAGGGCTGGTGTGCGAGGAGAGCCTGTGTGGGGACCGGAGAGCTGGGCGAGGAGGGCTGTGTGAGGATAGGGGTGCTGTGTGTGTACAGGTGGTCAGTGTGTGTACAGGCGGTCTGTGTGTGAGGGGAAGCTGTGTGTGTAGGTGGTCTGTGTGAGTGAGGAGAGCTGCTCTCTGTGTGTTTGTGTGCAGGCTGTGTGTGTGTGTGTGCGTGTGCGTACAGGCGGCCTGCGTGTGTGTCTGTGTAAGTACAAGCACTCCCGCTCTCCCTCGGTGTGTGTGTGAGGAGGCCGTGCCACCCCCAGCCCCGCTCTCTCCCGTCCCGTCCCTCCCCTCGCAGGCCGGAGCGCCGCCCTCACAC
>VZRZ01004550.1:678257-761671 GCA_013398175.1 Climacteris rufus
TGGGCGCAGCGGGATGGCTGAGGTGAGGGGGAACAGCCGCGCGGGGCACGAGGCTGAGGCGAGATGGGGCACCGGGGGTGCGGCGTGGTGGGGGCTCGGGGTCTGGGGCACATCCGGCACTGGGGCAGGGTGCGATGGGTGAGCGGGGCCGGAGCGGAGCAGCCGTGGGGCCAGGCCCCGGGATGGGGCCCGGCGTGGAGAGGCTGCTCGGAGGGGGGTCATGCGAGGTTGTCGGGGTGGGGAACCAGGAGGAGTTGCTGAGATAAGGAGCACAAAGATGGGCAGAGGCTGCTGGTAGACCAGGGGACTGGTGCGAGGCACGTCCTGCAGCTCTTGGCCTCCCCTTCCACTCTTGCTGTTTTGTTGTGTGCTTTCCCATTAGTCTTCTATTCAGGGTTGCGCTCCTGTCTGATTGTCCTTTGTTTTGGCTCACGTGAAGAGAAAGGAGAGGCAACGGGGTTTGGGACTGTGTTTTATGGAATATAAACTGAGGGTGGTCTGGCATGAATTTGTGCTCGGCCATTTTCCTTCATGAAGGCTGTTCTGTGGAGCTTCCTTCTCCCCTTGACTATAGGATGTATAGGAAGATGTTTTTGTGGAGTTCCCTCCTTTTCAAAATGCCCTGTTTCTTGTGGAGTTCTGCAAAACCGAAGTAAAGTAAACAAGAGAAAAAATATAGCGAAGGTGGCCAAACCATCCTGTCTGGCTGCTCTCCATCAACAACTACTCTCTGTTCTTTCCGCTGTTCTGGCCTACCCTTACTTTGTGCCCTGAAAAACACCACTTCTTTTGTCACGTTCGTACTTTTTTTCTGGTTGCACCTGGTTTCATGGAGACTCCTGGCTGCCCCAGCTTTGTCTTGGTTTCCCCAAGCTGATGAGTGTGTGTAGCATTATGTTGGCTTGGAGATGCTGAGAGAAGGATGATAGGCACGATGTGTTGTGGAAATTCACCCTGGTGTGGCTTGTGCATGGAATTGTTTCCTGGAAATTTCTGTTCAGCGTTTAATGGCCAAGTCTTGTGGGCAGTGTCACCTCAGCATTTTGTATGGCTAAATCTGTACTGTGCATCCCACAGAGATGGGGAGGCATCTCTGGAGGTCTCTAGGCTGACGTCCTGCTAGAAACTGTCCTGTTGGATCAGTCTTGTTGGGGCTGTGTCCGTCCCAGGCTCTTAAGAGCGGTGGTGCCACCCTTACCTTGGGCCCTATTCAGTGTTTGGCCATCCTTGTAGAAAATACTTGTTCCATGTGCCTGGATGGATTTTCTCTTGTTCCATCTGGGGTCCCTTTTCCCCTTATCCCTCATCCTCTCCCTGCTTCTAAGCAGGGCTGACTGACCCTTGAGGGATACCAGCAGCCCAGTGAAGGTTGCAACTGCTGATTGTGATCCTTTAAACCTGATGTTACAGTTTTCCTCCCACCTTTATTGTCCGGTTTTCCAAGCATTTTGGATTGAAGGATGCTGTGGGAGACTTAGCATGGCTTTTGACACAAAGTCAAGATGTCCAACACCCCCTGCTCTCCCCTCGGCCACAGAGCCAGTCTCTTTGTCCCAGATGGGGAATCACATTGCTCAGGCGTGGTTTGCCTTTGGAATATCCATTTTGGCTCATCTCAGTTTCTTTCTTGTCCTTCCTGTACTTGGAAACGGTGCCCAGGATTTGCTCCATGGCATTTCTGGGCAGAGGGCAAGGCAGCTGGCTGATAGCCAAGGTTACAGTGCTCTGTTATGGTCCATATGGATGAAGTCTTGATTTGATGTATTACCAAGATCAACATATGGATGGATGCAGCTGTTTCTGTGTGGGAGCTCTGTTCAGCCTGAGCCCAGGAGTGTGTGTTATCGAATTGTTTCTGACCTCTGCTGCTGCTATCTCCCACTAATGGTTTTGTGCGCTGAAGTTGTGTGTGAACTCCAGGGCAGGATTAAATCCGGAATGGGATTTGTGCACGATCATTTCATAAACTTCCCACTGGAAGACAAACGCTCAGCAGATAATCTGTTATTACTCTTGTGACTGCCGGATGTGCCGCCTGAACTCCAGACCTCACAGCTGCCAAGAGCAGCTTGCTCACTGCAGATCAATACTGCTCCTAGAAGTGTGTTCACTCAGGAGGGATGGCCATTGCTGTTGGCCTGGTCGTGAAACACCGTGAATTTTTGTTCTCAGGAGCCAATGGGTGGGTTGACAACTCTTCCAGAGGACATGAAGTGTCTTGCTCTCCTCCTGGGTAGAGAAGCTGAAGAGCCAGCACCGTGGGGGCCGACGTCTTCCCCTTTGTGTTGAGTGGCAGTGAGCATGCTGGGGGCTTAGGAGCTGCCCCTTGAATGATTGTCAGGCTCTGTGGGTAGGTTGACTGGTGGCAGCAAGTTGTTTGGAGAAAGCAACTGGTTCTCCTGGTTCCTGCCAAGTTTCTGCTGGTACGTTTCTGATGGGGAGGGAGTTGGTTTCCAATACAAATGGGGCTGTCACAAAGCTAGCACGGTTCAGGGGAGATGTGAAACTTTGTAAATGTGTGGGGAAGATGCCAGGGTATCAAATTCCAAAATGAAACATGGGATCTTACTCACGGGCCAGAAGGAAATCCTGGAACTGCCTGCCTCCAATGTAGCAGAAATTAAGATTTTCTTAACAGCTGCTCTACAGCCATGAAACAAATGGCAGCATGGAGAGAGTGGACTGCTTTCTCTTGGAAGGAGTCATGGTGGGCTGGTTTGCTGCTTCTTGGGAAAGACTGGCAGTCTGCACGATCACAGACCGTATGGGAATGTTGGATAAACACCAGAACAGAGAAGCTTGGGACCTCTGAGCTGGAATTTGGGGCCTCTAATGAAAAAATGCACGTGGGAGAGAGATGTTCATTGTTCTAGCTAGTGCCAGGCTCTGCTTTCAGGAGAGTGCTGTGTCAGCTGCCTGGAAGAGAACAGGTCATCTTGGTATCAAGAGACTTTCCAACAGCCATTCTGTCTCCGCCTTCTCCAGGAGAGCTTAACTCTAGAGCGACAAGTATTTCTTTAGTGGTGGCAGCTGAGCCCCACTGCAGGTTTATGCCCCTATGGCATTCCCCTGATGCAGTGAAACAATGATTTTTTTGCATTTACATCTAGCACTGGTTTGAGGAACTTAATTTTTTTCCACCTTCCCTCCTCCTCACTTTTTGTTTTTTCCTGGATTATTTTTAATCTTGCATCAGCTACCCAATCTGGTTCACTGTGGGACTGTGTGAACAGCTGAATGGGCTCAGTGGGAGGGCAGGGAACAAGGGGATGAGGAAAGAAAGGATAGGAAGGATGGAGGAAAAACTACTGAAGACAACACTTTTGCTGAGACAAACACCAGTTTATGCTTTTAGATGAAGAGTCTTTTATATCTTCTTGACTTTTCCAAGTCAGCCTCTTGTTTGGGAGCATGCTTGGCTACAAAATTATCACTGCTTTTGTGTCTGTGGTATATTTAAGGTGTGCTTAAATGGCATTGGGAGATCTGATCGCAAGTCAGGCACATTAAGTACTTGCTGCACGTAACACCTTTAAAGTGAGGGAAATGATGGCCCACAGTGCCTGAGGTGGGCACCCAAGGGTCACAGCAGCTTTATTCCTGTGTGCTGGAGGCTGAAGCTGCAGAGCTTACTTGGTGTTGTTCATTACTTAGTAGCTGGTGGTGCTGTGTCTGCCTGTGCTGCAGTCCTACGTCTTATTTCAGTGTAGTCCCCAAAGTTTGTAAGAATGGCAGTGTGACATTGTGTCCCTGTTAGTACAGGGAGTTACTAATGCGTGGCTGGGGACTGTGGTGTGACCTGCCCCCATCCCTTTACCTACTCCCAGTTGGCATCCAGACTCTCCTGGCAGCCTACAGCCCTTCACTTCCATACTGCTGCTGGAGAGCTCTGAGCACAGGGATGGTGCATCAGTCCTCTTGACATCACCATAATGTCAATAATGATTTTCTGAGCTTTCCTGGTAAAGAACTAGGAGCTATTAAGGAAGCTTGCATAGAACACTTTGCTGAGTCCAGATCTGGAGCAGATTCAGATCCTTTAACTGCAGGATCACTTGTAAAACTTCTCCTGTCCCCTTGCTTTGTTGTCACTGTGTATTTTGGGTGGCAGGAGGGTTTACTGTGCAATATCCTTATTTTGATTGTGTTTGTTAGGTTTTTGTTTTCTAACTTTGCAGGTAACCTGAGCTGAGAGTGGGTTTAGTGGAGAGAGGTATAAAATAACCAGTAAAGATAAAAAAAGAGTTTATTCTTCAAAATTACTAATAGGCTTCTGTGGTCATGTGCCCTAATAAATGTAGGATGACTTCTAGCTTATCACCTTTCAGCAACAGCTAGGCCGTGGGTTTCTTCTCTTGTCCCTTCATTGTCTCGAATTACACAAGTTTATCTCGCGTGTTTTGCTGTCTTCCTTTCCTTCCTTTCCCTTTCCTCTCTCCCCCATATCGGGCTGCTTCAGCATTTGTTAGTGTTTTGTTGGGAAACACTGCATGAAGGAGAATTGTCAGCCAGCTGAGGTGTGTTTGGGGGCCAGAGCTGTGACAACTCTACACTTGTAATAGCTGCAAACCATTTGCAGCTGGCAAAATGGAGCAAAAGCACTAAGCTTGCTTCTGCCAAAGGGGGGAATCCGGTTTCCCCCTCCTTGTCCCAGCAGGGTGGTGCTCACCTACTGCCTCTTCTCGTTTTTCTTGGCTGCCTCTTTGGCCACATTGGTGTTGCTGGCCCCTTGGAAAGTCAGCAGAGAAACGCAGACAGGTTTCTGCTGGGTTGGTGAGTTTAGCAGTTCCCAGCTGGTGGGTGGGAGGCTGTGCCAGGGCAGCCCCCTGGGAGGGCTGGGAAGTGGGGGCACTGCTGGAGCTCTGGGGGTGACCAAGTCACTCCTTGGCAGTGCCCATTTTGCTCCTTGATGGCCCTCAGGGCCCGTCAGTCGTCTTCATGTGTTTTACCTTTCAGTGATGGTGAGTAAAAGACACTCATAAGAAATAGTGCAAAAAGGACTCTTAAACTCAAAACTCATTTTGTTGAACCAGAGAGATTTTGTGTGAATGTAAAAGATGTTCCTTTCACTTGCATCTTGTTGTTTTTCAAACAACTTTTGATGTTTAGGCATCCTGACTTTAAATAAATAGAGTTCATAGTGTCTTCCCAGCAGCATGAGAAGAGAATAAGGTGGTTGCTGCTACTGTTTTTACTTTGATTTATAAACTACTCCTGAGCAGTTTGGGATTGCTTGAAAGCAAAGGTATGGACTGTTGGAGGTTGGCTTCTGGTGGTTCTGGGCATCTGCTGGCAACAAGTAACCTGTGAAGTCAGTGTTAGTTCTGCACCAAGGAAGATGTTTTTACAGTATATCTTGTTGCTTTCCAAGCACATTACTATTTTTAAATCCCAAAGCAGGTAAGTGACCAAGCCGTGTGGCTGCTTTTCCTCAATTTCCCATGAGGTTTAGATAACTGCAACTGTTGGGAAAGGTGCTCTTGTAAGATATTATGGCTCTAGATGTTTAGAGCTCACCACCCTAAATCCCATATACAGAGGCCCTGCTTCAGAGTGCCCTTTAAGGTCTGGTATGGTTCCTTGTCTCCTCTTTACTTGTAAAACCAAGTCTGGAAGGACCTGGGAAGTACTGGTGAAGCTTTTGGGCTGTAGCCCAGCACAGAAGGAGGAACCATGCACATGTCCTTCTTTTCCAGCTCTTTGCTGGACCACCTTTAGGAAAGAGAAGTTTTTCTGAAGTACTTTTTACTTGACATTGTTCAATGAGGCAAAGCAAAGAAGTTAGTTGGTGGCTTTAAAGCGAGTTTGCAAGTGGAGCAAAGATTTGGGCTTCTCCAGTCTTTTACACCTGTGGTGCTCACAAGCTGTTTAGTCTTCATGGTGCCTGGGCTTTCATGGCTCTGGTTCTGTGCACTGTCAAATCATGATTTGTGTCAGATGTGGCCCATGGTAATGTTTCTGTTAAATTGCACATGATGTGCTCTGGTTACTTTGGGGACTTTATGCTTTTATGCAAGATGTAGGAGGACAGATGACACTTGACCTAGCATAGAGTTAGTGTGGCGTGAACAGATGATTCCTGATTTAGCACGGGGCTTGTCCTTACAGAGTTAAGTTGTGAACATCTGAGCAAAGTTGAACCAGCCAAGTGAGACAGTTTCTGTGGTTGTGTGTTTTGGTGGTGTTGATTTTTGGTGGGGTGTCGATTGAAGCAATTGTTCCTGTCCTCTCTTTGCTTCCTTTACTGGGCTTGCACACGGCTGGGGCAGAGCAGGGCAGGGAATTGCAGTGGTTGGGGGCAGTCTTTGGACCCATGTGAGCTCCTAACTGGGTTTACCATGTGCAGGCCTCCTGCCATCCAAGGAGAGGCTGTCACAACTTGAGGGGGTGGTGTGAGAGGGCAGGGGATGAATCAGCTTCACTGGCACTCTTGTTTGAAGAAACATCTGCAAAAACACGGGCAGGAGTTTACACTTTGTCCGTGTTTTACATTGTGAAGCCATGATGTTTCTGATCTGGCACTGAAATCCCTACCTCTGGACTTAATATATTGTCATACCATGGCCTAAGCAGTTAATTCACATTGACAAGCTGAAGTTCAACGTTGCTCACAAACAAACAAACAAACCCAAACAAAAACCACAACTTTTTTAGTTTGTTTGTTCCTTGAAGGTGATGCCAAACTTGGTGTCTGAGTACTACAGAGGTTCTTGTTTTGCAACTCTTGAGATACTTGTAGGGAACATGATGCTGATTTCTTGTCATCTTCTATGCTGCCTAAATATCTCTTGGAAAATAATATTTTTCTTATCTGTCCTTAGCAATGAGAATTACAGTGGAATAGGCTGTTTTCTTGGCTGCTCCAGATGGTGATTGTCAGGGTGTAGCTTGAGGATACTCGTCTTCCATTCCCCCTACTCCCTCCAAATACTCCCCCATGATTTAAGGAACTCCCTTACTAGTTTCTTTCTCTGCTTAAGTGTTTCTCTGACCCTTCTCTAAGTTAGACCATCCTAGTCTTCCCTTACAACACACCTTTGGGGAAAAGTTTTTGTTTTTTTAAGCCTGAACTCTTTCCATGGTATGGAATGGCACTGGATGCAGCTGACATTACATAGGCTCACAACTTTGCTCCTGCAGAAAATGTTTGTGTGGATGGCTACATTCTTGGGAACTGAAGTGGCAGGAGAGGCAATGCAGAACAGGCTTTGTGTCCAGAGGCCTTCAAATCTTGCTTAGATATCTCATGTAAAGCACAGAATAAAAAAAAGTCGTTCTCCAAGAATGTTCAGTGTATGCTTGTCCTGCAGGGAACTGACTTAGTGAACCTGAAGGGTCAGTGCCACATGCAAATGTGCCTTAATTATTACAGCTGGGATATTGGGAGTGGATTAATTGAAATTGGTTTTCTTGAACTGCCATATAATTGATTTCTAACAGCAGAATTGCTTCTTTATCCTGAGGGTAGTGCTTTGGAAGCTTAATTTTATTTCCAGAATTCTCTCACAGTTTCTTTCCAAGTGTTGTTTGTGCAGACTTTTTTTCTCCTGCTCCTTTAAGATGGCATCCCTAGTAGCAGTTACTTCAGTGTGGCACAGCTCTTACCCAAGAGTGACCCTTGAAGTACAGCTGACACCCATAACCTCTGTCCAAAGTACCAGTGGATTCCTGTCCTTTGGTTTTTCTCCACAGATTGTCTGCAAGTGAAAACAGCCAGCAGTGCCGTGGTGAACAGAAATAAGGATGTTGTCAATCCAAAAGTTGTGTTCTTTCTTCCATGAGGTGGTTCTTCCCCTCTTCTGTTCCCACTCCTTTGGAATTTTATACTTTTACTGGGAAAGGTACCATATGTATGAACTTTGTGCCTCCTGCAGAGCTGAGATCTTCAGTCCCTAGGCTGTTGCTGTGAGGCACAATTATGTGTCTTGTTCCCTGGCAGAGGGGTGGATGTTTGGGAGCACACTTGACCCTCGTGAATTGGATCAGAAGGTCATTGAGCACAGGACCTGCCTCGAGCAGCACTGACAATAGAGGTGTTGAGAGGTGCATAAGAAAGCAAGGACTTTTGATAATTCCTCCAAACATTGCGGTAATCTCCAGTGATTTGCTTTAAAACCTAGTCTATTAATTGTTTCTGAAACAGGAACCATTTCATAGCTCTGTCTTACCTTTCTCACTTTCTCTTGTAATTTTTGTATCTATGTCTTTAAGATAGGGAACAGTGATCAGAACTTAATTATCTTGGAGACTTCTGTCCCTTTGTGAAATGCCTGAACAAAAGGTTCAGGAGTTAATAGGGAAGAACTAATGCATGGATAATGGAGTTGCATAAACGTTGTTTCACTGAGAATCAAGAAAAAAAATTATATGAAATGGCTGGACAGGAATTTTTCTTGCCCCCTCCCATGACATGATGAAAACAAAAGACAGAAGACCTCTGGGAAGTTCCAAATACTGTAATGTTTTGGAGTTTAAACTGGATCAAGCAATCAACAGTTTGTCCAAGCAAGTTGCGTATCATTAACTTTGATTTATTTTTCTTTTTACTTCAAAAAGATAGATAATGTCTTTAGTTTGAGTAGATTTCTGTATGGAAAGTACTTGAGTTTTAGTTTGTAACTATTACAGGTCCTTCAGAGTCTGGTGTTTTGGTGGGGCTTTGTTGTTGTTGTTTGAGGTGTTTTTGTTGTAATATGTCTTGCTATAGAGCTTCCACAGATAAACAGTTGTATCAGCTTTTTCATAGCTCTGTGCATAATCTGTAGTCCTGTTACATGGACCTTGCCATGAATTGCTTCTCCTTCGAGTTATGGCTTGGGTGATACGGAACCTGGATTTCTGGAGGCCGGTCAGAAAAAGTGATACATAGGTTACATCTCAAAACAGCCAAGTAACGTTGGCTGTCCCTTTCTAGTTCTGCATATTTGGAAGAAAATGTAGCATGAACATTTTGTTTACCATGTGGGAATCCTTGTTCAAGAAAGAAGAGCAAAGCTGGCTTGGTTTAACTGGGTACCTCAACTTATCCTCGCTGTATTTAGTGGTGATTTGCTGTTATCTCTGTGGAGGGGAGGTTTCTACAGGGGATGATGTTTGCTTTTGCCATGTCCCTCACTAGTTGGCTAAAGGTATTTCAGGGCCTTGTGTGCTTGGCATTTCCACACCTTTTCTAAGGAGTGAGTGGTAGCAGTGGTGTTGCCCATAGCATGTGCTGCCTCTTCCTCAGCTTGATGCATCCTGTGCATGCAGGAGCCACAAATACTGCTGTCCTGTAAATACAAATGGAGCTTGTGCTGAGAGTATAGCTTTACCACCTTTCTTGATCCATGAAAGACATTCATTTGTCAATACCTGGTTTGTGTGTATTGCCAGATGTGTGGGACCCCATAATTCTTTTAGCAATAGAAAGAACTGCTTCAGTTTTGCCTTTCTGGTAATGAAAATACTGTACTGGTAAGGCTTTCTCTGTTGAAACTCTGTCTGCTCTGTAACTAAACATTTCATGGGGTGACTGCTGCTGTGGGTGTTGCTGTTTTTTGAACAGCCAGAAGGCAACAGGTCCTGGACTCTGCCAGGTGAGATTGCAGGACTTGTAGGCTGAAAGTGGTGTTGCCTCTCCAGCCCCTTCTTTCACACCAAGAGGGATTATATTATCCAAAATGTAAAGTGATTGGCAGTTTCGGGACCAAAGGGGTCCAGAAAACTGGAACTTACTGAAGGAAACTGGCCCAAAGTTGGACTGGAAACCCAGAGGCATATATTTCCTGTAAGAGAAGTCATAAAGTAAACAGGTCATCCTAAGTTTATGCACTCTCTTGATGCTCATCTTTAATTCAGGGCAGCAGCTTTGTGGGTTGGGGAGGGGAAATATCTTCAACAGTGAAGTTGCTACTTTATCACATGTAGGGAAATGCACACTGTACCCAGCAGTGGTGGTGAGTGTGGGAAGAGGAAGGCTCCAGCCTCCCTCGTGTCCTGAGTACATCTGTAGGCTGGTGCAGGACTCCCTGGGTAACACTGTTTGGGGTGAGGTAGGGAGTGTTCAGCGAGGTCAGTCCTCAGAAAGCACTTGTAGCTTGAATGGCAAATGTACCTTGGGAAGGATAAAAATACTTTTGGGCATTTTTGCAACTTGATCACCTAAAAGCCCATAAGGTTATTAGGTAGCTCAGACATGTTTAATCTTATAAATGTATGACCTCTAGACAGTGTGTGTTATTTATTTTGCTGTACCCCCTCCTGATTTTCCTTTCCATGGACTGATGTAGACATAATCAACAGCTGACATGAAGAAGGCAGAGGGGGGAAGCTCTTCTGCAATAATGTCTTAAAAGCATACGAGAGCAAAAAGAAATTCTGTTATTTTAATTGCTAATTGAGAACAATTATTTTGCTGCCTTTATGAAAAATTTCCATCTTCTGTGGTCTGTAGGCTGTCATTCTAGTTTTAGCTGTACTGTTGCAAGTGTGCTTGTGTCTGTGTGCTCTAGCAGTTCAGTCAGTACCTGTGTAGTACAGCATTGCTTTCTAATAAGTTGTGCATGTTCAGAAAAAAATGGATGTAAAGGGTGTTTTTGGGGTAGATTTATGTGGGTACTTCTGCTCTATAACAGCACAGGGAAGAGGAAGAACTACATCTTGAGTCAGAACGTGATGATGAGGGTCCTTACTGTCTTTTGGTATTTCCACGCTCCTCGGTCATTGTTGTAGCCTGATGACAGAGAACTGCAGTGTGCATGAGTGATGCCATTAATTGTGGTCAGGGTGTGGATGCATGGCTGATTAACTCGGGCATGGTGAGCTGAAGCTGCCAGCTGCTGTGGAGGTGTGGGATGGAACCCCCAACCTCTGTTCAGGCAGTTGGGTGGTGAGGGGTTGTCTTCATGTGCTTTTTATGGTGGTGGTTGTGTGTAAAGGGCATGCCACGTTTGTGGGGTGCAGAGCAGTTAGACTAGTCCCTTTCTCCAATTCTGCAAGCAGGAGAGCAAATAAATCAGCAAGGCTAGAGAGTCATTGTGTTTGAAGGGTCTGACTTGGTTTTTTTGCTATCAGTCTCTACTTTTCTGTCCCTAGACCTTATTTTTTGTTTTGTTGTAGCTTCCTTCCTGTTCTGAGTAGAAGCTGAGATGCGTACCTCAGATTTGCTAGTTTTTTCTCCTTCCCCATCCCCTCTTTCAGCCCAGGGCACATGCAGGATGTGTGCCATTGACAGCTGGATTGTTGGGGGTCTGTGGAGGGTTTCTGTTGCTCCGTGTGTGTGTGTGTGTGTGTGTGTATGTATCTGCAGCTGTAGCTGCTGTCCTGAGAGCAAACCGGGAACAGCAGCAGTTGGGTAGGCAGCGTGAGAGGGGTGCATTTCTGTTCCATGGAGGAAGCTGGAGGTGAAGTGGAAGAGCTACTCGAGGAAAAAGGAGGTGTTTTGGAGTGTAGGGACCAGTGGTGTGCCTCCTTTAAACCTCCTGTGCAGGAAAGCAGCCTTTTTGGGCTTTGTTGCTTGTGAAACCATTTCAGAGGAGTGTTCTCACCAGCCCAAGCATCAGTTTGGAGAGTGGTTTGTTGAACTTGATATTTCCTTGTTGGACATGTGGAACAGGAATTCAAACAGTTTTCTGTACAGGATAGCATTTTAATTTTAGTTCAGTTGTTTTAAATCTCTGTGAAAAATGAAAATACTTTCCTCTGATCTGCGTTATTCTGTGTTGCTTGATTTGCAGTGTGCTCTGCATTACTTGCAGAGAGGAAGAAACCCTTTTCCAGGTAATTTGAGTAATGGGAAATAGGTCTCCATTAGTTGCATAGCTACTGGTGAAATGCTTAACATAGTTGTGGGATTAGTCTAAGACACGGCTGAGATGTACTGGGCTGTGGATTTGACATGATGAAGTCATCAAGCACTGGCCTAAGAATGCACCTCTGCACTGTCGTGTGTCAGCCTTGAAGCATCCCATGGCACAGGTTTGGTTCTGCCTTTCTGGTTCCTCTGAGGTTGGTTTGCTGCTGTGGATCACACAGTGTGGGTTTGGGGATGTTCCTGCTGCTGACTGAACAATGTTGGGGGCTTTTGTGGTTCAGTGCTGTTGGATACCACTGTGAGCTATTCTTTGGTAAACCATTCATCTGTGATAAGCTTTCTTTAGTTCCATGCCAGATTTTACAATCAATAAACTGTAGTTACGTGAAAAACAGAGTTAATGTTCACTTCAGGTATAAAATTTGTCTCAGAGAATATATGCATGTACATGCACACAGAAAAGCTGATTAAAAATTATGTGAACTGTAAACATTTGTAACAGCCACTTGAAACCCATGGGATTAAAGACAAGGTTATATTTTCAAGACATAGACTGACATTTCCTTTAGTTTTAATTTTTAATTTTCAGGCACAGTGTTTACAAAAGTAATATTTTTTACATCTGCCTCAGCCAAAATGCCTGAAGTGAGGAATAGCTGGTTGCTTTAGGAGGTATTAGAGGGGTGGAGGGAAAGAACTCATCCTTTCTTCACGTGTTGGAGCCTTCCAGTGAGAGGTGGGCATTGAGCTCAGAGGCACCTCAAAGCTTCAACATCCTCCAGTGCAGTGCCCTTGTGGGGTATGGGTGGTTCTGCTGTGAGAAAAATAATTTCTCTTTACTCTGCTGATCAGTAAATTGCTTAATGCCCACCATTGTTATTTCAGTCAGCAGTTGTTATTGCTGAAGCTGCCAAGTATCTGTTTGGTTTTGTGACTTCTGGTGGAGTTGGTCACAGTAACGTCGAGCCTGTTGTGTCCTGTTTGATGCGCTGCACAGAGCCAGTGTTTGTTTCCTAAATGGAAATTTAGGATCTGGTTAATTGGGTGTTTTAACCGTTTCTGTTACAAACCCACTAAGTTTTCTACAAAGCAGATGTCCAAACTGCATTCCTCATGTGAGATCATTCTCCCATCTAAAGCCTGCAGGGATGAGACATTTAAGAGGAACTGACTCTTGCAGTCAGGAGGGTTTTGAAGCCACTCAGATGCGTGTTATTGTGTGAAGATGGTGGATGATCTGTCTGAGATGTCTGGCGCACAGAATGCACAAAAATATCAAAATTTGGGTGTGCTCTTTCAGCTCTTTCTTAGCCCTGGTTGCACTCCGTAGTTGGGCAACCCAAGACTCGTGCTGGCTATTGGCATTGCAACTCGTCCTTGTCACTTCAACCAAAACCGTGTTGGGACTTCATTGTCAAGGTGTCTTGACAACACATTTTTTGAAAAGACAAGGGCTTGGAAAATAGATTTTTTTAAAGAATTGTCGCTCTCGGGATTGTAACCCCTGTGATTCCTGAGTAGTGATGTCTCTCCTGAGGCAGCCCAGCCCCGTTGAAGGGACAAGAGGGCACTCCGGCTGTTCGTGGGTGGCGCAAGCAGCAGCTTCCTTTGGGACATGTGCCCGCCGGTCGCTGCTGTGCTCTTGGGTGCCACGCACCAAGCAGGTCGGTCTGTAAATCCGGGGGGACCTGCGGATAACAGGGGCTGTGAGCAGTGGTCTGAAAAACTCTCTGTCTGGAGCTCGGGTAGGGTTGCACGGGAAATCGGAAGGATGCCGTGGGTAAATGCTCTGGTGTCTCTCTGGTCACCCCGGAGATAAAAGGGCACTCCTTAACTCTCCTGGTGCAGGTTTTTAGGACCTTTGTGGGGGGATGTCTTCCTTCCTCTGGGCTGGGGAGGAGGGAACAGTATCTGTGCTTCCGACAGCCCTTTGAGCAAGGATTTCAGGGAGATCGAGGGTAAGAGCCTCAGTCGTTGTCCCTCTTTGCAGAGGGCGAGCACCCCTGAGCGCCCATTCACGGCGAGCGCCGTGCTCATGCAGGCATTGCCAAAGGTCACCTGGGGCGTGCCCGCGGGCTGGGCTGTTGGGCTCCAAACACAAACGAGCTGGGAAATCTGGAGGGAAATCGTTTTAGATAGCCCTGAAAGGAATTGTTGTTAGATCTGTATGCAAGGTCAGCACCCTGTCAGCGGGGAGGGCGATTCAGCCCTCTCTTTGCCTCAGGTCAAGCTCAGGGTGTGCCTTCTGGAGTACTGGGAGAGAAAGGCCAGTCCATTCAGAACTCCTGAACGTATTTCCTGTGAACAGGAGTGTTCTAGCTTGGTGCTCAGTAATACCAAATAATTTATATGGCACTCGTGGATGTTTCTGGGTTGTTTTTTTGTTTTTTTAAAGCACTACCTTTAGTAAAGAACTCGTTTTCTTCCTGTAACTTTAGATGTTTATTCTGCTTCAAAATACAAGTATTACTGACCAGTTATATGGAGTTTTGTTGAGGGCATTCTAGGATCATATAGGAGTAAAAGACCAGGAAGCAGAGAAAAAGATGAGAGAGAATGAAACAACTTGTTTTCTAAGTAAATGAGCCATACTTGTAAACTGGAGGGGAAGAAAGAGGTCACATACTGCTGGTGAGAAGTGGCTGGATTTTGATAAGAAGAGGAAGCAAGTACAGACAACAGTGTGGTCTAAGTGGAATTAATCTGATCAGAGAGAGAAGGAAGATATGTGCTTTGCTTTCCGGGCTGATAGGGGTTTTGATTCGATTTTTAGCAGTTCATATTTTAAAGAGTCTTTTTTTCTTTTCGTCAGATTATGTCTACTTCGAAAATTCTTCAAGTAACCCCTATTTGATACGAAGAATAGAAGAGCTCAATAAGGTAAACATTTTTTCCATCAAGTCTTTGAAGTTAATTGAATTTATGATCTGCTTGATTTGATTAAAATCAAAACAATTCTTTAGCAGTTCTCTGGTAATTAGAAGCTTAAAAATACATTTGTTCTCTGATAATTTTCTGGAATGCTTTAAAACCTTTTGTTCTCCTTTAGTCTGAAAGGACTGAGTGTCAATGGCGTGTCATTCTCAAGGTGATTATGCCCACCTTTAGGGCAGGAGATTTCTGCAGTTCTTCAATTCCGTGCCAGGATCACGGGATATAAAGAAAATGTAGCAGTTTGCCTTGAGCATGGAGAGCTTTAATTTGATGGTTCTTGTGGGAGACTCTTGCTCAACAGGAAGGTTTGCAGCTATTATCTGCTCAGACTTTGTCTTTGCTGGTTGTCCTTCGGGCCAGTGTGCTGTTTCATCTGCCAAATTCCCTTTCAATGGATCGAAAAGGGAAGCGTGATGGCTTCTATGTGGGAAGGCAGCTGAAGTTCTCAGCACTGAAATTTGACCTAGTTGAGGAGGGAAGGCCGCTCTGAAGCCATTAACCGTATCCTAAACATGCCACGTTGTCACGTTTATACCAACATTATTGCAGCCCAAACCGAAAGAATGTAACATTGCTGGTTTGGATTTGAATTTACATTTACTGACTAATATCAGGTATTTTTCTTCAATCGCCAGTGATGGAAAAGCATGTAGTTCTAAACCAGTTATTTGGAAGAGAAAATGTATCAATTTAATGACAAATAAAGAATGTGAATGCTAGGACATCCTTGTTACCCCTTGTTTTTTAGTGGTATTTTTGCAGAAATACCTTGTCTCTCTTGCCTTAAAGAAACATGAGTGAGTTCTTAAAATGTTCCCAGTGGATCCATATCCATGAGGTATCACTGTCTGTATTCCATCCATTCCAGGGTGCAGATCTGTTGAGCACTGCCCTAGAAAGTTTTGTTCTCCCCTCTTATTCTTTCCCTTCATTCTTCCCCCCAGCTTTAAAAAAGGTGAACTTTCAGCCTGGATCTCCCGTCTTGGTGCAACTCTTGCTTGAGCCGTAATTTCTCTGACCTACTCTTTGAAATGGGTCTTTCAGATCGTTATGGTTTTCAAAGACTCTTTAGTAGTAGGAATACAACTCTTAAGTTACATTTGCATGATTTGATTTATTTTAAAGATAATAAATTGGCTGGGGCTGTTACAAACCAGTAGGTTTATTTCCTCTACAGTTTATAAAAGAGCCAGTTTCACAGTTTGGCAGGTGCCATTTTAAAAGTAGTTGATAATTTTAAGAGCTTTAAACAATTAATGTTTAAAAAATTCAGGCTTTTTTTTTTTGTATATTGTCACTGGAATAGAGTTTATTACCTGGTGCAGCTTCCTTAGTTCTCCTTTTGGAATGTTTTTTTTTGTGTGTTGTTGGTCATTGTTTAGCTCACCAGTGCAGAGAAAAAAAAATGTATGTCATCTCTTTCACAAAAGTAATAATGACTGGGTTCTTTCTTGCTTTCCTACTGCCCTGCAGAGTTTGGAGAACAGCCTAGGTCTGAATTCTATTGTTATATTTCACTTTTTTTATTAGGATTTGAAAGATGCATTTGAATTCTACTCAATATAGGCATCACCTCGAAAGTAGCAAAGTGACTTGTTAATATGTTGTAATGGCAGGTAAGTATGTTTCTTCTTACCCCTTTAAACGTCTGTAACTTAAAAATGGTGACCCTTCAGAAACAATTAGGAATACCTGGAATATCCCTGGATCATACCCTGGAATACCTGGATCATGCTGGAGTTTGTGTGCTAGATAACGTGTGCCACTGCAGGTGATCAAAGTAGATGCTGTGTAGCTCTTGTGCAAAATTCCAAATAATTTATGAAGCTCTTAGTTCAGAGTGTACAGTTCTGCTCTTGATTAGGGGTCCATGTTTTCCTTTTTTTCCCTGTTTCAGACTGCCAATGGGAACGTGGAGGCAAAGGTGGTGTGTTTCTACAGAAGAAGAGACATATCAAGTACACTTATTGTACTGGCAGACAAACATGCAAGTAAGCTGGTTTGTGTTCACATTAAATTGTCAAACTTGGGTACAACTTTGGTATTTCAAGTATCAGTATTACTATCCTTATTTATGTTTTTTTCTGTTTTGTAGTTGTTTGTTTCTGTTTTGAAGTAATCTTCAGCAATTTGCATTATTTTTTATGGCTAACTTTTCTCTGTTTTTCTGCCTGACCCCCCCTTTTAAATTTTTTTTCCACTTAAACCTTTTAGTACCTTATTTTTGTATGGTTTGATTATGGTGGGGACAAGACAGAAGTTTTTATTTAGGGTTGAATAAAGACAACCTATTTGCTCTACAGAAATTTTTTATTTAATTCTTGGGGTGAGAGAAAGTATTCTCCCTGTCTAATACTGCTTCTCATGAATTGCATGTCTTGTAGATTAAAAAAAAACCCTCAAATATTCTTTGAATAAATCAAATAGACTGATCATAGGAAAGCAACTTGAAACATGGCCAGCTTGAAACCTGACTAACAGGATTTCTCTTTAAATTTCAATATTAATAATATTTTTTGTAGTGACACAGCTTTTGTCTGAACATGTTCAGTAAATACACTTTAAAAACAAAGCATTTGAGAATCTCCTATCACTGTTTTGAACATTTAAAGCCCTTTTGTTAGGAAAAGAAATGTATATGCTGAGACTTGAAAATTAGAACTTTTTTCCCAGTATTGTTAGTTATGTTCTGATTTTAAAAAAGCATAAAATTAAACTACCATAAAATGCAGCAGGTGGTTCATGCTACCTTACTTTAGTCTCCCTTGTGTATATACACTGTGTAACTAATTTCTTTTTAGTTATTATTATTTTACAGAATGTGTTAACTTGTGTTGGCATGTACCCCTCTCTCAGGGCAATCAGAAGCATCTGAGACACCTACCTGAGCAGAGGTGGAAGCTTATTTCTAAACAAAAATTTAGTGTTACCATTCTATTTCAATTATAGGAACAGTTTTAAAATAGAGCAGCCTATTACATGACATTGGGCACTTGATCTGAGGCGTTTCCAGCCTGTTTGACTCCATTCCAATTGCCAGGGAGGATTCAGATTTAGGTTTGTTACACCTTCCTCTGCCAGTGCAACATCCCTCTTGTCCCATCCTTGCAAGGTGATGGACACAGTACTAACAAAGCAGTTACCAAAACAGACATCTTGAAAGGGAGAAAAAGACTAAGCAGGTGGAGTAAATAAACTGTTTTTCTCTTGCAAGCCATGGAGTGTGTGAGATGTAGCTGTTCTGATTGCTTAAAATTTAGCAAGAAGCATGGACAGCCATATGAATCCTTGTAATTCAGGGCACATACATAAATGAGAGAGATGCAATCAGATATGGGCATGTCAGAATTATGATTTAGCTGGCAAGCATCACTGTCTTTTAATGTTCTGCTTGGTGTGTGTATCAACAGAGTGATGTGGGGATTGATTGAATCAGATACTCAATTTTAACAGTGGATATAATAGCTTGCTGTGTTCTCACTGCTCTAATGCTATCGGGGAAAAGATGCAGCAAAACTGGTCCCTTATTGATAAATTTAAGTATTTTCTGTTGTAGATTTGTGTGTCCAAATAATCCCTCCATTGCAGCCATACCTTGAAAAAAGGTCATGTGCCATTGAGATGAGAGTTGGCTCTGTTACAGAAATGTGGTGGCAGGCAAAGCTTTTTTGAGATCTCTTCAGTGCTGCAGTATTCATTTTATGTGAGAATCCTGAAGCTTAATAGGAGCTTCACCATAAACAACATGACTATTGATTCCTTCATCTGTGTCTCACTTCACTAGGTTTAGTAAAGGAAGCAGGTAGGAAGGATTCACAGAAACACATATTTGAGACTGCAAATGAAAAATGTTTGAACCCACATAAATGCTCTTTGAACCTGCAAATGCTGATTTCCCTTTGTGATAAGAAATCTAAGTGGTTTTTCTTTAATGCAAACAAATAATTCATTGTTCATACGTGTTGTTTGAAAGATGGAAAATTCTTCTGTAGCACAATCCTATTAATAGAGCCACCAGAGACAACTGAGTCTGCCTCTTAGGGTAAATTTCATTAGTAACTAACATTTTCTCCAGTATGTTTCTATCTGGTGCAGAATAAAATTGCTGTGAATGACTTCCATTATTTAGATAGATGTGCTGCTCTGTGGTTTCCATTCTTCATAAGAAGGGAGAAGAGAGTAAAATTAACCTTTTTGGACAGCCATTAGTTCCTTACTCTGAAAAAAAAATCTCCATTCTGCATGATATCATGAAATAAAATTTTGTAGATGTTAAGCTTCTAGTACAGATATTCCACACTGTTGCTGACTTTGAGTTCATTTCCACAAAGTCTCCTGTTGCCTCATTTTGATGCATTTGCAGTAGATGTACGTATCTGCATCACTGATCTTTTAACTGCCTTTGTTCAGCTGATTAATGGATCTTTCTGACTGCAGACATTTCTGGATTCACACAGTCTTCTGTTTAAGATGCCTTTATTTCAGACCTGCTGTTGAGATCAGTGCAGTGAGAGAGCTAAGTAATGGGAAGATACAGTCAGAACATGAATGGAAAAATTATATGGATATTTTGATATATTTTTTACTCTTTCAATAGAGGAAGGAAAAAGATGTGATTGTGAAATGAATGTTCTCAAGTTAAAAAAAATAAATAAAAAGCCACTTAATTTTTGTGATCCATTAGATATCTGAAACAGGCAAGTCTGGAATGTTGTCTTTTCTCATAACTGTATACAGAGAAATGGGTTGGAAGCACCTTATTCTGTAGCTGGTGACTGTGAATTAGTACCTGCTGTATGTAACCTGATTCTTGGATTTGATCTGTGATCTTACTATTTTTATCATATGATATAAAGCTTGTCTGGGCTGTCCTATAAATCTTTCAGCCTTAGAATGTCTTCCATACATTGTTAGTGCTTTTTATTCATAAGCCTCTTTAATCACCTCACAAATTATTCTAGGGAATTTCTCCACCTGATTCTGAGATGAACCTTCTTCACCAGCAGGAAACTGTTTAAAGTTCTTGCCCAGAGACTTTGAAAATGAGGTTGCAGATGGGACTTGATGGAAGAGAAATGGGAGAGATACTTTACTCCTCAGCCTACTGTTGGATGCTATGTGTTTTCTCTCTCTATATAATGTCTTATAGATTTTTTTATAATTAAGTAAACATTTCCAGCAATGAATGAGCAGTTGGTAGTGGTTGGAGAAGTGACTGATTAGTGCTGGCTGGATTGGCAGGTTTATGGTTAGTTTTCAGCAGGTGCTCTCTGGATGCCAGGCACACATGGCAGCATGGTTGTGGAAGTGCCAAAGCTTCTGAAAATAAATGTCTTGCAGTGGTGAGTTGTCATTGCTCAATCGTTCCATGAGTTGTATGATACCTGTGTGCCTAAAAAGGTAGGGAATTTATTGAGGTTTTTTTAAATTTCATTTTAGGTAACACCAATCTAAATGAAGTTTTGACAACAAGTTTCACAAATTAGCTCTTTTTATTACTTCCATTTTATTCCCTTTGTCCATTTTCTCCCAAAACGACACATGCAGATTTAAGAGGAGTCAAATTCAGATATCCACTAATGACACTTTGGCTCAGTTGTTACTGAGAGGAGGAAACTAATTTTTCTCTTAGTGATTAGTGCAGTGAGGAAAACTGTGTTAATTGTCCAAAATAGTGTCTGTTTACCTGTAGTAGTGGCCATGGCTGCAAAAGATGATCACAAGAAATTTGTGGCAGGGATCCTAGTGGGATGTCTGGATAATGTGGCAAACTCCTTCTGAAGTGTCAGGGTATAAGAATTTCTATCTGTTTAAACTTTCACCATATTTTCTATAGCTCTAAATCAATATCTGGTTTTTGGTAGAGAAAAAGTAAATAAGGCTAAGACTTCATGCACACCATTTGACACTGAACCTGGAAGAAGGAACCTGGTGTTGTATTGTTAATTTGTTTGAATGCAACATTTCCAGAATGTTCCTCCAAGGTCTTTAGTTGAGCTGTTAAAGCAGCAAGAGTTGCAGTTTCCTTTGCTGCTGCAGGAGCTGTTGTGCAGGTCACTAGCACTGGCTTTACTATGTTTCCTAATGTTTTGGTCCCACTTTTTTCCTTTTTTCTTTACATTATTTTGTTGGTGATAACTATGCTAAGTAATTCTTCTGTTACTGCAGACTGTCTCCCAAGCTGGACAGCCTGGTGTGTTCTCTAAACCTAATTTCTGTATCTTGTTTACCTTTGTGCATTTCTGAATGCTGTCATGTAGCTGCTTGTATGACACCCATAATGCAGAGAAGGGGCTGCTGCTTTCTGCTTTTGATGCTCTAGAGAGCCCAATCTGATCTATAGCAAATTGCTATTCTTTCTAGTGTCTGGCAAATATTGATGTTTAATTTCACATCTCACACACCCAGTCATTTTAAATTACAATTACTTCCTCTTGGGTTTCTCCTGCCAACTCAAAGTTTACTCTTTCTAATTATTTTCCCCATGTATGTTAGCTTTCACACAAGTCTTGCTGCTTGTGGCCTATCTGCCTATCTCTTGCTCTCCATATAAGTCATCTTGAAGCTTTGTTAATGTGCTATTAATGATTCTGCCATTAAATATCAAATAATACTTAATCTTACACACTCCTTGCAGCATTCCACTGGCTACTTCTGCATAGCTGATATATTACTGTTTGCATTAAGATTAAATGTTTAGTTTCAAATCTGCACAAGCTCATCTATCAAGCAGGGAGATTAATTTTGAAGTAAGGCTTTGAGAGCGTTGCAGTCCCAGTATACTGCACCTCCTGTATTCCCACACCACTTATTCCACAATACTGTAAAAAATGCAGGCAAGTCTTTCTGAAAAGATTAATTGGATATTTTATGTATACATATTTTTTTTGAAAGCCGTGGTCCTTATTTCTCAGAGGCCACCATTCCTGAGGATGGAGTCTGCGTCAGTCAGAGTGTGAGTGGGCGAGCAGTGGGAAGGTGAAATGCAGGTGTCAGACTTGTCCTGGAGCTGGACTGGGACAGCCCCTGTTGTGCTTCACTGCCTGGCTTCAGCCTGTGCTCTCTGTGTGTGCTGTTAGTGGGGTGCCAGGTGGCACTGGGTAGTTTTTGCCAAAGCAGCTTTTGCCCGACCTCAGTGAGGCAGAGGGGTTCCTGTCCTGGATCCAGTCCACTCTTGTCTCCGCCTTCCCTTGGATCTGAATGCATTTGTCAGGTTCCTTCTTTTCAGTGCTGAATCATGGCTGTGGAAACAGAGGGATGATGTGCAGATTTGTTTGTTTGTTACTTCTTGGAATGTTCCTACCTCTGTCTGTGGGAGCTATGACAGTTTTACCACTGTGTGTGGGGGAGTTGTTTGTTACCTGTAGAAATGTCTGTCTATTTTTAAGAAGAAATGTACTGTGCTTTTTGATTTTTGAAAGGCTGTTCATAGCTGGGCTGCCATAAGAACATGTGTGCTCTCCACCTTCTGTATTTTATTATAAAAGCTAGACACATAAATAAAATACTACCCAGAAGGCAAGCCTACCTGAAGGGATGCAGTCCCTGGGATTAGCTTGGTTGTGCTGGGTGCTTTCATTTTGTCTGTAGCTTTGATTGGCACATAGGGGTTGACATACTTTTTAGCAAAATGTAATTTTTAAAAGCTGTAGGCTATCAAATATACTGAAGATAGTGAGTATTTTAGGTTGCTCCTAATAGTATTTTCCCTGCATTACACATTGCACTTCCGTCATTTCCAAAAGCTGCTGTAAGTGCAGGCATGAATTCTCTTTTCATTTGTGTGTCCTTTGGTTTTCAGGCAAATGAGCTTGGAACTTGCTGACTTGTTTGTGGATTGCTGCTGGTATATTTATAGTCTAGGATAGCAGTCACAATATTAATTTTCAACTAAAACAGAATCCACTTCACTAAATAAATTGCAGACCAGTGAAACTGAAACAAATGTAAATTTGGTGTTCCAGTTCCCAGGAAAATATTAAAACAGAAGTGCATGCTGCTGTATGGTTAACAGCTCATGTGGTGTAGCAGCTATTGTATGTTGCAGGCTGGTTTAATTATGCTGCTCTTTTTCTCCTTCCTTGCTGGAGCAGCCTACCTGAGGGGCAAATAAACTGCAGGGCTTTTTTTCAGGACAGTAAAACAGTGATAAATTGTGGGCAACCTGAAGGGTACATACTTTTTTTGTCACTGCCTATGGCATAATGGTGGCCTATTTAAAATGAAATGCAATTTTACTGTTTTATGAAATGCAGATCTCTCCTTTCTGTTTGCTTGATTTCTGGGATAACTATGTGGATTTTAGTTAACTAATCTTAAGGGTTTATAAACCATAACTGTGCCAGTATGAGTTTCTGACTAGAAATGTGTTTTGGCAACAACTGTTGAATTAAGCTGCAGGCATAAGTCTGCTCTTTGAGAGTAATGTTGCTGTGAAATTAGAGTTTTACAATTCATGCATGAGGCTTTACATCTCATTCCACTAGTCTGGGAAACTTTCCCTGTGGTTTTGCAAAATACAAGTAACTGTGTTAATTTCTTAGATAAGGAAAAATGATCTCTTCTTTCTCAGTCATTCATCATGGAGGATCTTTGGAGCTTTTTTTTTCCTGAGTACTTTGCCTTTTACAGCTTTGTCTGGCATAACTGGCAGGATACTTGATAACAAACACAAAACATACAATTTATTTCTTAAAAGAGATACTTGGAGATGTTTGGGATCAGTTGTGTATCGGTGTGGGTGTGATTTCCTGTATTTACTTTGAGAACTGGTTGGATGGAGATTGAATAGCAGCTGGAAGACAGAGGTGGTCAATCCTGACTGTTGAAATGCAATATTGCAGTTGGATGTGTGTGGTGTGGCAGGGCAGGACGGGTGGCAAAAGTGGCCTTAGGCACTTGGTCACATTCCAGTTACTCTTGTTGGAGTACTCTACTGGCTGTGGTTGGAGTGAGGAGAGTACAAAACACACTAATTAAACAAACTGCCCTTTCCAGTGGGCATTTCCTGCAGAAGCTGTTGAAGTTGGGGTGGGGACACTGTGATGTCCTGAAAGAGGAGTAGGGTTTAAAATAACTGATGCCCAGCAAAGGGGAAAGACTTTGACTGCCTCACTCATTGTGTGTCAGCTTCCACCTGATGAGTCTGAAGGACTGATGGTCTCCAAAAGCAGATCTCTCTCTCTCTCTCTCTAGGACTTCTCTGTCAGTAGCAGATTTGTGTGACTTTCAGCTCGGTGTGACCTGTGCGTGCCTGGGATGGTTTGATGCTGCTGGTGAATAAATACAGTTCTTCACAGGCATCATTTCAAGGATCTGTACTAATTATGTAATTGTTCAGTTGGCTGAAATGTGCGAATTCAGGTGAAGTTAGATTTAATCTGATTGATGTTTATTATTTAGCAAAGGTTTTTGGAGCAGGTCATCCTGTTTGGCTCAAAGTCAATACTTGCCCTGTTCTTGATGATCAATTTTGTCTCTTTATGACTAGGAGAAATGGAAGAAGAGATGGAAAATCCAGAGATGGTTGATTTACCAGAGAAACAGAAGCATCAGCTACGACATCGTGAGTTGTTTCTCTCACGACAGCTGGAATCTCTGCCGGCCACACACATTAGGTAATGACTATTTTCTTCCATTTCATTCAAAAATCGTATAGCATTACTATTTTTCAAATAGCCTTCAATGTAAGATCAATTTCTGTGTACAACTTCAGTAATACCATCTTGTGAATCACATGAGCATTTCAGATGTTTTTTCCTAAGACTGTTTCTCTTTTTTTAGAGGCAAATGCAGCGTTACTCTGTTAAATGAGACAGAATCCCTTAAATCGTATCTGGAACGGGAGGTAGGAACCATTTTGTGCATTGTAAAGCTTGAACAGTTTATTCTGGCACAATTTAGGTTTGGTGCCTTTCTGCAAGTTTTCTAAAAGGAGGGTAGTCCTTTTATTTCTACATGTTCTGGGCATCGACAGTGGGAAGCTTTAGGCTCTGTACAATTTTAATTCTGCTATAAAACTTCATGGATCAGGGGGCCAGACCTTGTGTTTACATCCTTCTGAAAGCTGCCTCTCCTTCTGTAAGGAGAACCCAACTTGCTCATCAGTGTGGCAAGGCTGAGGGTTCAAACCTGGAGGCTGATGGCCCGGGAGATGCAGTAACTGTAGAGGAGGGAGCAAGCCAGCAAGCTGTGCTTCTCTGTATTTGCTTTATCCTGAAATCATGCAGATTTATGTTAATATGCTTTAAGCTTGATCTTGCCTCAGATTTTTGAGGAGCTTAGTTCCCTGTTCTTTGAGTTCACTGTTCAGAATACTTATCTGTAGTCCTTCATATGCCACCACAGACACTTAAATCCTTGAAAACTGTTTGTCAGGTGATATGTGACAGAAATTTACCCATTCTGTTTCTTTAAAGATGTCTCAGACCAAACACTTGAGACTGAATTGTCTTGCACAGTTAATCACCATTCAGAATATAAATACTGGGTTTTACTTTTCCACTTATTTTGTGATTTTAAAAATTACTATTTAACTTTTTAAAAATTGTATTTATATACCTTTAATTGTGGCTAGACCTCTGGCTGCCAGCTGGGTTAGACGGTTTTGGAATTTGACAATCTGGGAACTTTACTGTGGAGATTAGAAAAGAATTTCAGGATCTTGTTATTTTAACACATCTGCAAGCAAATAATTTGCATTTGAAAACATTCAAATGTTATACAAGAGAGGAAATCTTGTAATTAAAAACAGTGGGGTGGTGGTCATTACTGGCCTTTAAGAAAAAAGGAGAAAATGCCATTTTTTGCAAGGAGCATACTGTAGTCTCTCTCATAGCTAGGCTTTTCTTTCAAATGCTTTTTTAGCTTTCTTTAGTATTTATTTAAGCAGAAGATTAGTTTTAATCTGATACTTTAGTTTAAGAGAATTTTAAACAAAGCACAGGGATTAAATAGTGGAGTTTCTCTTTGGAATGTGAAACCAAAAAATGTCGGGTCTGCTGAAGGCTGCCAAATGGCAGCGCATCAAACAAGGGACGTGGCATTCAGCAGTGCCTGTAACCAGCTAGCAGCCCAGGATATGCCAGTTTGAAGGCAAAAGTTAATCAAACTGAAATAGTTTTAGATTTTCTAGTACCCAGTATTTAAGTGTTTGTTCTCAGTTGCTCCCAACACGTTTTTATTCTCACTGGTGTTACAGGTAGGTGTGCCGAGACCAAAGGGAGCTGCCTTCCTCTAATCATGCAATGCTCAGTTGCAGATGTAGGCACAGAAAGAGATTTTTTCTCCATCCTTTTGAACTTTCAAAATGCAAGATGAGTGATGTGGGTTATTTTTAAAACTGAGAAGGCACTTAGAGATTTCACGGAATAAGAGAGTTCCCTGAATGTGTCCTGTCACTTAGCATGGCATTTTGCTGTGGTGCAAACTAACTTGGACAGATGGTAAAGAAATTAAAAGCTCAGGAACACAAATGTGCTTGGGTGGAGGGTAAAGAGATTAAGAAAAGGAGATAGTGTTGCCCAATGAGTTCCTAACACTGGATGGTATTGTTTTGAACTGTTTCTTCTTTCCCCATGCCTCCTGTTCTTAATCCGTTCTTTGCTTTCTAAATGTTTCAGGGTTGTTTTTTTGTTTTTATTTTTTTTTTAATGTGGCTTCTGTCAATAAAGCCTAAACAGTTCTAGGGAATCTGGTATTTGATTTCTTAAATGTTATGGCCTGTAAAAGTAGGCTTTAAGGCCAAGGCTGTCTGCCTTGGAGCAGGTTAAAGATTCAGACAGAAATTTTTAGGGAGATAGTAAGCATAGCAGAATCACATTTGTGTTATCTCTCTTCTCCTCCTTCCACCCTCTCTCTGTCATCTTTCTCAGGAAAATTGCCTTGTTACATTTGGAAAGTAGACTGAAGGGGACCAGCACTGACATTTTTACTGTGCCTGGTAAAATTGGGTTTGTAGCAAGAGTGAGGAACAGGAAGAAAGAGGAGGGGAAAAAAGCAACTGAAAAACCTGAATTTTCTGTAGACACTTAATTCCCATGGAGATCAAGAGAAGGGCATAGCCAATTATGGCAAAAGCACTAGATTTCCCTATTCTGCAGGAAACTATTTTATATGTACCATCTATTTTACTGCTCTGCCTGGATATATCCAGAGGCTTGTGTGAATTTGCCTGCTGAGCAGATGTCTGGCATATCTGTTCTTTTTGGTAGCCCCCTAAAAATAAAATGTTCTCCAGTTAAAATATATCAAATACATGAAAGTAAGTTTGTAGGCTGCAATGAACTAACCATTATTTCTGTGGTGTATGTTCCCTCTGAGCCTGTTTTCTTTTCCAGTTCTTTTGCAGTTTCTTGGTGACTTTGTTTCTTGGCTGTAGCTGTAGGTAGCTTAGGGGCTTGGGTAGGGAAGCTCTGAGCATATGTGTCTGTCTAACAGTTGAGAGAAGTACAAAGTCGTGATTCAATTTTGACTCATGGCAGGTCATGTTAATTTTTTTCTGAATGTCTTGGGTGTTTGTTGGGGTCTGAAATTAAAAGAGAAAACTCTTCTCTCTCTTGACTGCTGCAAACCCAGCATACACAGGTTTGACAGCACAAATGGACATGGAGGATTCTGAAGAGCTGGGTTATTTTGTTGTGAACATCCTCTGGTTGAGGAGAAGAGACCAGAGACTTTTCATTCTTTTGTTGAACTTGACTGATTTGAAACAAAACTGAACAAGATACGAAAGGATGACCTAAGACTGTTAGAGATTTTGTAGAGAAAATTCATAGTGATAACCAATAAAAGAGAAGTAACAGGGCATCCTAACAGTCAAATATCATCTGAGAAACCCCCTTCACAATGTATGACTTTCCCTGGCCAAGAAAGTGTAAAGAAACTGCCAAGGATTTGGTCTTCTTTGGAGCCCACTGTGTTGTTACACTCTACAAAATATTACAATATCTTGAGCTTTGTGTATGTCAGGGATCAGGGGACCCAGATTTCTTTACATAGCTGTAATATAAATGAGTGTTCATGTACTCTGAAGCTGCCTTCTGTCTGTAGGTTGATGTAACTTGACCCTGGTGCCTGTGGGAGTAGGAATCAATTTTTTCAAAGGTATCATTCGTTCAGGATGCAATAAAATCCCCCAACCCCAAACCCAACTACAGACAACCTTTCCAGTTGAAGTTCAGTTCCCTTCCAGAATTTTTGCCATGTTACTGTGGAAACTCACAGCAATTCATCTTTTTCTGGGGCTTTGTATGACAGATTGGGAGGCTCTCTTTTCCTTTGCCACCTCTTCGTAAAGCTGAACAGGGTTTGAAACTTATGCTGGTTTTGTCCTAATTTTTGTTGCATGCTGTTGACACATACAAATATAGGGAAAGGGGAAAATGAGGTGAGCATGAAATGAGATGTATTTAAACAGGGTTGCCTGCTAGTGCCATAGACATGAGGGGAAAGGGAAAATGAGCCAGAAACCCGAGATGTGGAAAGTGGCACACTGCACATCCTCTTTCTGTTCAGACACAATTCTCTTTCCTGGTGACAGTGTTGGTGTGGACAGAGGTTACAAAAGGTCTGTTATCCCATGTCCTACCAGAGCTCTAATCCTGCCCAGTACTGCACACCATACAGTGATGGAGCATACCTGATCTCCAGTGTGTCACTCAATAGCTATAGCTAAGTACTTATCCATGCAGAAAAGTTTAATTACTTAAACTGTGCAGTGTTAAGTAGTTAAAATTTTGGCTGTTTCCTTTCTCAGCCTTGGCAGAACATTCTCATTCTGGAATGCCTTCTTGCTTTAATTTTACACACCCAGGTAGCGGAAGCCAGCAGCTATTTTAGCCTTCTCCCCCTCTTCTTGAACAAAAGCAACAAATTAATGGATTGCCACCTGCAGCTAATTACTGCTGCTGCCAAATCTGCTGCCCTGCTCCCAATAACAAGCAGAAAGAAACATGGTGATTTAAGCCTAGGTGGTGGCAAGGCAGGAAGTTGGTCAGCACTGCATCCCTGTGACAAGGAAAGCTGAGCACATCTTGGTCTGTATTGGCAGGACTGTAGCCAGCAGATGGAAGGAAGTGATCCATCCCCTCATTTCATCACTTGTGAGACCACATCTGTACTGTTGTGTCCAACTTTGGGCATTCCAGCGTGAGAGAGATGTTGACAGACTGAAGCAAGCCCAGCAGAGGCCACAGGGCTTGTGTGGACCTTCGTGTCTCTACGCTCAGGGGTTGCATTGATCTGACTGTAACACTCTGAAGTTATGCTTCAGTTTGTACTGGTGTTTCTGTGTGGATAAATCACTGGCATCTAATCCTGCTGTTTTGGAATATGGGAATTTTAGGGGATATGACAATTTCGTGTTCTGAAACAGCTGATGTGGCTAAAAATTGTCTCCTGGCCCTTCTGAGCCTTGCCTATGCAAGAGGAGCTTTGTTCACTTCAGTTTGAGAGAGTGTTTATTAAGGGAAAGGCTGCTGTTGAGGAGCTGTTCCACTTGCAGTGTAGAAGAAAGTGGCAGCATTTAAATGGGGTGTTAAACCTGGTGGGTCATTTATTTGTTCACACAATTTAAAAAAAAATATATAGGTAATAAAACCACACTTAAACTGTAAAAGCTTGGTAGTATGGACACAAAGCTGAAAGTAAAAGCTAATAACACTGTTTACCTTTTTGCTCATGTTTTATTTTTAGGATTTCTTCTTCTATTCACTGGTATATGATCCTCAACAAAAGACCCTGCTTGCTGATAAAGGAGAGATTCGAGTTGGAAACAGATACCAGGCAGATATAACAGACTTACTAAAAGAGGGTAATTTCTATAATTCATGTACATTTTCAAGAGTTCATGTTGCATGTGGCCACTTCTATGTGTGAGGCCTGCCTAGGTGTGGGAGGTGTTTCCACTGCCAGGCCATGTGCACAACGATGGCCCCATTTGTTGAGGCTGCTGCCCACTGGAGGCAATTAGTTCTCTTTCAAACAGGTCTTTAAATGGGCATTTGTCCAAATCATAAAAGTTGTTGAAATAAATTGAATTAATGGGCTCTCTCGGAGCTTGTGCTCTTTTTATTAAGAGATTTCAGAATTTCCATGGGAAACACAAATTTCCATCACATCTGTAAAGCCTTTGTGTTTTTAATCAAGCCTCACTTCCCTGTAAGAGCCCCTCCCAAATTACTGCCAATTAAATGCTGTCTGCCCTCATCAATTTGCCCATTATTGCTGGGTGCCTTTTCCCTGGAGCCTTTTCCCCATCCCCAGTGCTGGCTGCCAGCCTAGACTTCTCACCTGCAGAACAGGCAGGAGGAAGAATTTGCTGGCTGGAGCTTGCGTTGAGAGCTCAGCCTGCCCCCACCGTGTCAGGGAGCAGTGGGACCATGAGGACACTGGCCCAAGGAAGAGGGAGGAGTAGCAGGAACCAGTACTACCAAGTAGTTACTTACTTTAGATTTGTCTCTGCACTACCCTACAGATCCAAAATGAGGTGGAAAAACTGAGAAGGGTGGGAAGTGTTGGCATCTAATTGCTCTTTCCTGAGCCCCTTGTAATGCAGGGGGAAAGCTCTATGGATAAGCTTCTCCTAAGAGAGTGAGGGTTGTGACCTGTGTTGGAAACATTCCACACTAGATGGGCCAAGGTGTGAAAGCAATGAGACACTTCTGTCTTTGCTTAGGAGCTCTGCTGCCATTGTTAGTCTCATGTTAGAACAGGCAAACAAATGGGTCAGGACTCTTGTTTAATTTGTCTATGAAACCGGCATTTATTCAACAGCTGGGCAAGCCTCCTAAGTGAGGATGAACTAATCTGAAAGGCATCCTGTTCTCTCAGTGGGCCAACATGGGGCTTCAGAGAAGATAATCTCCAGATGTTTTAAAGGAAGCAGAAAGAAGAAAAGAAGTCCCAGTAGCTCCTGTATTTTACCAGGGTATTCTGTTCAGTATAGACTGGAAAATAAAGAGGGTCTGATGCTATGATGTCACCCGTAGAAAGCAGCTGACATGGTTTGAACCAGGTACTCTTTGCCTACTCAGAGCTGCTGGGAGTGTGTCTGTTTTCCTGGAACTATTGTAAGATAAAGGAGGAAGAAAGATGAGCTGGGGAAAGAAACTGAAAAAAATATGTGTAGTTTGGAGAAGGATATACTGTGCTTCCCATGGCATATCATTTGACACCAGTTTGTGAGAATCTGATTGCCCAGTTTGGATGATCTGGGTTGCTGTGTCTGTCAAGCTGAAATTGTCACATACAAATAAGTGAATTAAATTTTCACAGTGGCCTGTCAGGCAGAGTAACTGAGATGGGCTAACAGTGACATTATTGTGAGATAAAAGTATAATCCAGAAAGCACTTTTATTTTAAAAGAGTCATACTAAGTATTTCTGATTTGTTTTTCAACCAGGTGAGGATGATGGAAGAGATCAGTCAAAACTTGAAACAAAAGTTTGGGAAGCCTTTAACCCACTAGTAGACAAGCAGATAGACCAGTTCCTGGTGGTAGCACGGTAAGAGCATTTTACCTCTCCTTTGAAAAAGTAAATGTTAATAACTCCTCCAAGCACTTTGTTATGTTCTTTTTGCTTTGTTGATATGAATGCTGGTTTTGGTTGCTTGATTCACTTGCTCCATTTTTAAATGAGGGACATTTTACATGCCTTCCTGGGAATAGCATGACTTTAGGAACAGCTTCTCCGATTTAGAACTTAGTTTCATAAAAGAAAAGCAAGTTGAATATAAGTGATCCTGTAATTGGTGAGGTTTTTCAAATATTTTGGCCAGCATGCAGAAGACTAAGTGAACTGATTTCTTGGCAGTTCTTTGCTCTGTCCTTTTTTTACCTTTTTCAAAGCCAGTGACATTTTAACATCCATTAATGGTTTGCTAAGAATTCTGGTAAATGCTTGTGATGGAGATAGGATGCTTTCTAATGCCTAGATTCCAAAAGGTAGGCACAGTAAAATAAAACCCTGCAAATTTGTGCTGATGGTGTTTTTATTTAAGCCCACAGCAATCTTTGTTGATGAAATTTTCCATTTTGAAAGGTTCTTGAACTAATTCATTGTTATGCATTTATATAAACAGAAGCCTGTATTAATTTTTAGGCTCTTATAGGAATTGGTGACCGAATAATTTGGAGGAAAAATGAAAAGGTAACACTCTCCAAATTCTGTGTGGTTTAGGTGGTACCTGACAGATGTGGATCCTGGCTCACAGGGTTCCTGCTGCAGCCAAGGGCTTTAGCCCTGGAAACCAGAGTTAAGCCTTTGTAGATGAACCCTGGTTCTGTTGTCTGCCTTTTGGTTCTCTCCTTTTTTTTTTTTTCCCCCCTTCCCGCTCCTGGGTTTTCATGTGGGTTGGTTTGTAGTGACTGTAGAGCTCCTCTGTGATGGGAGTTTCCACCTTGTGTAGGCTTCTGGTGGCAGAGCTGGTTTTAGTGGTGCTTTCTGGCAGTTCAGTGCTGCCCACTGGGTTTGCCAATACAGGCGCCGCAAGGTGCAGACTGTAATGAGAATCACTGAAAAGATGAGCACAAAAATGGCTTCTGTTCAGAATCAGCAAAGCATCCCAGTTTATAATTAGTTCACACACACACAAAAGTATCAGTTCAGCTAAAGCTGGGCACGGGGGAGTTGTGAAGCAGGGATTGGGGATAATGACTGGGAGGCTGGGAAGAGGGCGAAGTGTGAATCGCCACAGACACTTGGATGGGGGAGGCTGCTTTGGATTTTGGCCAAAATTAGATGTTTGATGACAACTACTGCTTAAACATTTACCTTTCCTACTCCTGCACTGCTTTTCACTAATGTGTTCCTCTGTGCTCTCAGCTAGTTTGGGGAAGTGATCTGGGTGGAGGGGGAAAAACCCAACCCACCTTTTGTTGTTGTAGTTGCTCAGAGGAGTTCAGCTTCAGTTCAGTGTGCACCAGCACAAGTGTTTCACCCATGTGGTGTAGCAAGCAAGCAGGCAGGGGAGTAGGAAGTTCAAGAACCAGTGTTTATGTTGCAGGTTTCTCCAGCTAATTCCTTTAGGAATAAAATGAAGAGCATGGGGATTGTGGTCTAAGATGCAGAAATTATTGGCATTGTGAAGTATTTGAGAATTGCTCTGTTCTTATGCAGGCTTAATCATATGTATTATACAATGTTCAGTTGTAAAATGAATACTGTTTTTAATTTTACTGAAATTTTTAGCAAAATGCTTGCATTGCTGCATTTTTCCTGTCTGGTCTTGGCATCTGTCTCTGTACCTTTGGAAAATGCAGCATGCCCTTGCCATTGTGGAAGAGACTATTGTCATTCATAAAGCTTGCTTGTGCTCTGTTCCTGTTACAGTTTAAGTCTGGAGGGACATAAAGGGTAAGAGAGTAGCTCAAAACTCCTCGTTGGTGATCCTGGAGTCTTTCTCTGTATCCTCTCCTGTGCCTAGGCCTCTTTGGTCATATGAACTGAGTAAAGTATTCACATTAACAAACCACATTGGAAGGGAACAGTCTCTGGCTCAGAATGGGCGCCAAGTCATGTAATCTTGTAACTGGGAAATGGAGTCTGCTCATCTCAGAAAGTGTTGGCTGGGTGTTTATATTTATGCTGGGTTTGCATGCAAAGTTAATGCTGTGTTTAATTTCTTTCAGGTCTGTTGGTACGTTTGCCCGAGCCCTGGATTGCAGTAGTTCTGTCAGACAGCCAAGTTTGCACATGAGTGCTGCAGCAGCCTCCAGGGACATCACACTGGTAGGATTTTTTAAGGGGACCTTAAGTTTGTGAGAGATGCAAAATATTCACCTCAGCAATAACAGTTGGCAAAGAGAGAGGGGCAGATGGACTGTAATTGTGGCTTGCTGTGAAGCAGACCCTGTCTTTGTAAAGGAATCCTTTAGTTACAGATGAAGTAACTTTTTCTGGCCTCGTGCCTCTTATGATCCATCATGGATAATACTACGAGATAATTTTTTTTTGCTTAGTTTTATTAAACTATCCTGATGACATGCTTCACAGCCCTTCTCTTGCATGGGCTTGGTAGCTGTCTTGAGAGGAATGCAAATTATTATCTGTGATGTTACAGTGCCAGAATGCCACTGCTCATCACTTCCCCAATGCCAGACTGTCACTGGCATCTTTGGGCAGTGTTGACCAAGGATGTCTGGGGGAAAAGCTTGTGGTCAGATAAGAAATGTCAGTTGATGTTGTTCTCTTTGGTGAGCTCCGTTTTAGAATACCTGAGGAGTAGTGATATTGTTAACATTTTATAATCATAAATGTTGCTGAGTAGATTGAGGAAAGAGAAAACTTAAACTTTTATGCTAGAGAAAGTTTAATGAAAATTTGAATACAATTTATGAAGTCTGTGGAGGACTGTTATCAAAGCCTCACCTCCTAACTGGAGTAGTGTAAACATAGATGAAGAACAAATTCTAGGGTAGAACAGCATAGGTTAATTATGCACGTGCACAAAACTGGTATGATGAAAGGCAAATAACATCCTGATTAAAACGGCAGAAATTGGGAAATAAAGCCAAGCTTTCATTTACTAATAGCAGTTCCTCCCTCGCAGTGTATTCTCAGCCCTTGTAAATCACAAGTTGCAGACAGCTGTAGCTCGGCTTTCTGAGGAGTAATTGCCCCTGAGAGTCATTCTTTTTTCCTACTCAGCTATGATGTGTGACTTAACTTGAATCTGTTTTGAGGTTCCTGGCCTTTGGGAGGAACTGTATGTGTGTGTTGCTGCTCTTGTTTTTCATATATGCGATTTTTGTGGATTATTTGACAAAGTGCACAGCTAGGTCTACG
The DNA here is from genome assembly GCA_013398175.1 of Climacteris rufus. Classification (NCBI taxonomy): domain Eukaryota; kingdom Metazoa; phylum Chordata; class Aves; order Passeriformes; family Climacteridae; genus Climacteris; species Climacteris rufus. The sequence continues at coordinate 712,770 of VZRZ01004550.1, forward strand.
AGGAAGCCTGCCCTTGGACCTGTATCTTCATGCCCCATCTGTAGGTGGTAGCTCAGTCCTGGGGGAAGTGGGTTGGTGCAGAACAGGCATCCTCTTAACTGTAGTGCTGCAGTGGTGGTGCTGGTGAGGAGCTGAGTAGGAATTATTGATACACAAGGGCTGTGTTCCACAAACCTCACTATTAGTGAACATTAGGTTTGTACGCTGACAATTACAGTGGGCATGAGGTTGGAACAAGTTTTTCCTGACTTTTTGTTAGGTATAGAATACTGCACCTTCAAATCTCACTGCAGAATTTGTCATTGCTGTATCACCTAAACATTTATCCTCCCTGATGCATGTCCTTACATTTCTTTCTCCTTTGCAACCACGTAGTTCCATGCTATGGACACTTTGCACAAAAATGTCTATGACATTTCCAAGGCGATCTCCGCGCTCGTGCCACAAGGTGGGCCGGTCCTGTGCAGAGATGAGATGGAGGAGTGGTCTGCTTCAGAGGCAAACCTCTTTGAGGAAGCACTAGAAAAATATGGAAAAGATTTCACTGACATTCAGCAAGATTTTGTAAGTATATAAAGCGAGGGCCTCCGTGGCAGCTGGCTGTGATCAGTGGCAGAGCTGGTTTGCAGCTTGTCTAAACTGGGTTTGTCGTGTTGAACAAGGGGGCTTTGAACTGGAGCGTGTGTCTTGCTGTACAGTGGGGAAAGGCAGAGCTCATTCTGGTGACAGCCTGGTGTACAGTCAGAATTTCAAATCACAGATGATCGCTTTTCCTTTAGAAACGTTAATTTAGAATCATCTGTTCCACTACAGCTGAGGGAGGATGTAGGAAAGTGTTGTGACAGCCAAGCTGCTCTAGATTAATTTGTGTTTGAAGGAGAATAAGTATTGGGCCTTCTGAGAAATGAAAGTATAGTCACTTTTACAATGTGGGTTCAGAAAGGACCTTTTGGAAGTTTTGGAAAGAAATCCTGGGCATCCAAGGGAAGTGTCCTGTAGTTTGGCCAAAGCTCCACCCTAGGTGCTCAGCTTGCAGATTGAATGGAGCACTGTAAGGAGAGCCACGTTTCACTGTGTCACTGTTCGAGTCCTCTGGAACAAAACAAGCAGTTTGTGTTGCTTGTCCTGTGCTCTGATCTTTTAGACAAAGGGACTTGGAAACAGCACAACACTCTCTGGGGTCCTGCTGAAATCCTTGTGCTTCTCATGCAGAGAACAGAGCTGGCAAGGCACAATTCTGTTAGTAGTTTGTTTTGGTTTGGTCTTTTTTGTTTTACTGGACCAGCTCCATTGAAGCCAAGCAAATCAGAACAGTGATACTGTAGTTGTGACTCTTCCTTAAGTCTCTGCTGCTCAAGCAGACTCTGAGCCCGTGGGCTCCCTTCCACTTTGTGCCTCTCTTGAATAGTTTACTGTGGAGCCAATGCTGCATGAAGATTTACCCGTAGCCTGTTCCACTTTTACACTGAAAGCTCAGCTTTTTTGAAAGAGCATTTAATTTAATATGGGTCCCATGTGCATCTAATCCCCTTTGTAGATTCAGACACTGTTTTTTTTTTTTTTTGAGGAGGGTTAGTAGTTGCAAGACTCTGCTGCAAACTGTCAGTCAGAGGAATCCTGTGAATTTCAGTGAGGCTCCCTTCAGTGCCAGCTCCCTTCAATAAATGCTGCTTTTCCTTTGTGTCCCTAGCTCCCATGGAAGTCCTTAACAAGCATAATAGAATATTACTATATGTGGAAAACTACAGACAGATACGTTCAGCAGGTAAGAGTGTCAGAATCACCTCTTTCATTCTAACAAAAGTTGTTTTTCTTTCCTGTGAAACCAAGCCTTGTTTCTGTATTCTTCTTCTCGGGGTTCAGCGTTCCAACAGGTGGGTTCTGTTATGATCAGAACAATCTCTTGTCACTAAATTCATCAGCCTTTCTGTAGATACATCAGGTAGCATTGGCAAGAGTGCATTCTTTTCGTGTTTGCTGCTACCCTGTTTGTAGCTTTCTAATGTCTGGTTTGGAATTCAGCAGAGGAAGGAAGGCAGTGCATTTACTTTCTGTAGGGTTCAAGGTCAGTGTTAACATCAGTGACTTTTTTGGGGGAGCAGATGCTTTTCAAGAGGCCCCCAGGCTGGTTCCCCACCACTGCCTGCCCATGGCTTGGGTGGCAGCTCCATGTAAGCTCTGTGAGTGAAGTGTTTACCTGGGAAGTGTCACTGCCTCAAATTCCCAGACTCGTTATACTTGAGAATCAACTTTGAATTGTGTTTACAGTCATTTTTATCTCTCCTTGTTTAAATACAAAGGCTGGTTGGTCCCTGAAATAACAAAAGCGCAATGCAAGCAGCATGCAAAGTGTTGCTGAGTATCAGTTGCTGGAAACTACTTACAACATTTAATAGGAAAATTAAGTCAAAGAAGGGAGAAATTTAGAATGGATTTTTCATTATAATTATCAGTCTTAAGCTGAGGCATCTATTTGAAGTTTTAGAAAAAGTGGAATTGTGAAAATGTCCTGCCTTAACTTGTTTCCTTGGAAATTCAGCCTGGGGTAATAACTAGATGCCTGAGGCATTGACCAATATTTGGCAAGTGCTGTAATGTGATTTTTACCATTTTCTTTCTGGTTGGGACACTGTTTAAATTACAGAGGCACCCTCAGGACAAATGAGAACCCTTTTTGCATCAATTATGTTTTACTTTTAATAAAAACATTAATGGCATCCTCATTTCATTATTTCCCCAAGTTCATTCTTTGATTGAAGCTTTTCCTTCTGGTGAGGAAAGTGGGATGGTGATGAAAGCTGGCATGGTGGGGAGGAATAGTTCTCATGGTCTTTCCTTCCCCATTGCTTTCTCCGTTTTCCTAAAGTTTGTTTTTACATAGGCAAAATTGCAGAGGGAATAGACTTGTGTGTGATTATTTGTTCCTGCAGCAAATAGAAAACAACAGACCTACAGATTCTTGTAGCGCTTTGTTCTGTTCTTGTGCACTGGCTTTTGTCTCATGGTTATACCTTACCTTATATATGCTGCCCAGGAGTTTGCCAGGGAGTGGGATTTGGGGAAGGCTTCCATTTAGAGACTCTGCACTTAGGAGACAGTATAAACTGGACAGGTAGAAGTTGCAGTGCAGATCAATTAGATCTGCATCAATTAGAGCTGAGCTGAAGACCTCATCTCAAATTCCCAGCTTGTACAAGCAAATAATACCATGAAACATTTATAAAAAGCTTGAGAGAGCTATCTATATCTAACCACAAAGAGAAAGCATAGGAAGTTGTAGTTTCAATAATGGTGTATTACAGTTATATTTTACTTGATGAGTGCAAAGTCTTTGGCAAAGTACATCTGTTGCCACTTTTTCCATCTGTTTCTTTCTAGTGTTTTTTCTATGCAGACTCTTCCCTTGGTCTAATACCACAAGATGGTTCTTAGGCTAACAGCATTTTTGTATATAAGATATTGAAAATACCCACAGTAAGGATGTGAAAAGTGTGTATCCTGAGGTGATTAAATTATATTCAAGTCTGTATGTTACAGCATTTAATAAAAGTATTAATAACTTGCTTATTCTTGTAAAATCTTTGTCTGCATGAACATTAAAAGTGCTTTTTAATTGCCTAGTTGTGTGAGTTACAAAATGAAGATTTTTGTTACCAACCAATTGTCTGCTTGGATGAAGAAGCAACAGTTAGTTGGGAACTGTTTACATCCTTCTGTATTTCCCCTGACATTTTCTTGGTGTGAGAAAACACTGCCATAGTCCCGAATCAGAATCTATCTGTTTTTTGCCATTGAGGAAGGGAAATTTTGAGTTGCCTTCAACAGAAGGCCCATTCTGAGAACTGAACAATAAGGTGTACTCATGCCTGATGTACCTAAGATCAAAAGGCTTAATGCAGCACTTCCTTGTCTTGTGAGTAGGACACTGAGATGGAGATGTGTGCAAATTGACTTCTTTTGGAGCATGCACTTGGATCTCTTATCCAGTGATTTTTATTTGACTTTAGCTATACCATGCTTTTGAAGATTACCAGCATAAGTAGGAGTTCAGCTGCCTCAAGGACTGACCCTCCAAGAACAGAACTGCTAGAAGGAATAATTCTATAATGAATATATTATTATATAATTATAGTGTTATATGATAATATATTACAATAATTAGTATTTTAATGTAGGCTCCTGAATGCTTGTCCACCATGATCCCACGAGCTGTCCTGTCAATGCCACCCTTTCAGAAGAAAAGGAGGGTGATGCATTCCAAATTCAGTATCCTGGGTCTCCTCTGAGTGCATTCTTTTCTTGGGACAGATTTCCTGTGTCAGTACACAAGAGCATATATTTCTGCTTCAGAAAGGTTTGAAATGGCTTTGATTAGCTGCTGTCTGCTGGCTTCCCCCAGTGATTTGGAAGCTCTGAGGGTTGATGTGATGTTTGGCTATGCCTACATTTTCATTCAGTTAGAGGTTGAGTTCTTACATAGTTGTGAGTTCCAGGGTGATTTAAGACTGTAAATGCTTCTACTGTTGTGCTTATCATGAGGGGAAGTCCTAAAAACTTCAAAACATCAAACTTTCCAATGGTTGGGAAAAGCTTGGGACATGGCAGTAGCAGTGACTGTTGGAATTGGTCACATTCTTTCTCAGAGTTAAAGACTTTAAATTACTTTTTGCATTTTTGTTTGTGTTTGAGGAGCAGGTAACTTCAAGGGGAAGATCAAATACTATGAATTTCTACTGGTCTGTTTCTTAGTGGGAGTGCAATTAGAAAAGTGTTGCAACCCTGAATTCTGAGAATTTCACTCTTTCTGCTTTAACAAGTTATGATCCCCAGAAATACACCTCATTTGATCTTAAACCCTGGAAAAGACTTCCCCTGTAGTGTGATAACTTTGAAATTAATGCTGTATAGTTAAGGTTATGTCACTAAGTGAAATAGGTAGAAGTGTAGAAATTTTGGTTTATGAAATATTATAATACTGGTGTTCAAAATGGAGGGTTTAGGTGTTGTTTTAGAACTTCCTTTTTTACCTTTGCTACTTCCCCTTTCTTCTCCAAAAACTTGTGTTTTCTGCCATTGATTCTAAAGTTCGGCAATGCAGGGTAAGAAAAACTGATTATTGGGTTTTTATTGAAAATATCCTACGCAACATCTCCCTAATTGGACAATCTGGGGTATAAATAATCTGGATGAGAGGTGCTCAAGGCCATTTGCACCTTGTTATCAACAACAAAGCACTTTTCTGTGCCGCTAAGTTATAGATAACACTTAATAAACATTTTGAGACCGAAGAAACTCTGAAGTATTCTTACTGTCTTATCTCAAATGTCTGTTAAAAGAACTCACAAAGAGAAGATTTGCCGTGGCATGGGCCAAAAGCTTTGGCCAGAATCGCGGCAGAAGAGTATAGGAGGAGTAGACAGAAAAAATTGATTTTAAGGTCTGCATAGTGAGAAGACACTGGGGAAAGTGGAAGTGCCCTTGTATTTGACTCCACGAGGTAGGGAGCTCTGGGTCAGTTTTGATTCAGAGAGAAAACATCTTTATTAAGGGAAGCAAGCCTGCTTTGTACCTCACCCAGAGCTGTGAGTGACGTCTTAATGTACCAGCCTTCACAAAGTCCTGTGAGCTGAAGTGTAGAAATAACATGGATGAAAGGTTTTTTCACATACATAGGATGTTTTATCCCCAAATGCCTCCTGTTAAACCTTTGGTAATATAGAACTCAGTCACTTTCTTGCCAGAACTGCCAGAGACCAAAGGTACACCACATCCCTTCTGAGATGTGTTGCTGGAGCACAAGCAGCTGGGAACATTTCTCCCAAATGCACCAGAGACTAATTCCCTTTTCTGTCCCACCTCCCTGACCTCCATTGTATGCTCAACGCTTGTATGGTCAGAGGTTCAAAAAAGAATAAACAGTGTGAAAGTTCTCCTCTGAATCCAGAAAATGTAACTTATCTTCCCTATCATAAACTAATATAGGCTTAATATTTAAGGATGTTGAGGCATCCCTGTGATGTCCACCAACCCAATTCTTGTGTTGTGGATGTTGAAATATGCACAATGTTCCTGGATTTCTTCTGTTATTTCCTCTTTATAAATGTTCACTCTGTAGAAAATTACCACAAACATTTGCCCTGATATATATTGTAAATATATATCTATTATAAAACCTATTATAAAACTCTTTCAAGCTCTTTGGATGGAATGAAAGATGTCAGATCTGGGAGAGGATATATAAAGGACAGATGTTTGCCCCAACTTGAATGTACAGTGCTTAGTACTTTAATCCCTTGGTCCCTGTGGGATACACAAGTTGGTAATATCTTCCTTTTATAGATGGAGAAAATATGATGAGGTAAATAAGAGGATATACTTAAGATCTGTGTATATAAATAACTCAAAAAAATTTTTTTTAGGCCAAACTACTAGAGAAAGTTACAAATGTTCTGGGTTTTTCTTGTGGGTGAGGACATTCATAACTACATCAGACAGCATTAAGAATTTATAGTACAAATATGCTTCAGGCACAGATCAATTAATAACTGGCAAAGGACCTAGCAAAGCACTCTCTCAGGGAAGGGATTGTTCTGCAATTGTGCTTGACTACATTTCAGGCACCTTTCTTTTGTACCTTCTGGGATCAGTCACTGTCAGGAAATGGGAAACTCATCATATCTGGTCTGTCGATTGCCCACAGCCGCAGGTTCTTAGTGCAAAACCTCTTCTTATCCAGGACATGGTGGTACCTTCTGGAAAGCCCCAGTTTTCCTGGTTTGTACTAAGGGTGTGTGCCATTTGTCCTGTGCTGTGCTGCTCCCCAGGCAGCTGTAGGAGAGGAGGGTGCTGCAGGGTCCAGGTGATTTATGGCAGTTGTTGGCTCAGGGCTTGCACCATGGTCATCAGTCACAAAGAAAACTGTGGGGTGAGGTTAACATTCATCACCTCTTTACTACAACACTGCTTAATACCCTAAATTAGCCATGTCCCCAAGGCAAATGACTATGTTGTGCACAGTAGAATATTTCAGTTGCTAATAATGCTCTGTGCTTGGATGAAGCTCTTTGATTCATAGATTCCCAAAACTGTCATAACATCATGACGCCAGATAGTCCCCTGGGGAGATGTTGTCAAGAAAACTGCAGCTTTTCCTCTCAGTCTAGAAATTAAAAAAAAAAAACAACAGTTCTTTACCAGTGTAAGTTTTCTGAATTTCCTGCTTAGCTCTCAAGGAAATTGGATTCTTGTACTGGTCACCAAGCAGTATTTTAAGCTGTTTGTCAGTATCTGATGTTGGATTTCCATGTATTTCCTGGGGAGACGGTGAGCTCTGAGGCTGTTCATCTGCTGATGTAAGTGCCCGTGGCAGTCTGTGCCTGGAGCATGAAGTTTTTTTTCAGTTGAGGTTGTGTATTAAAGGATTATTTTTTGGTGTAATGTCTCTCTGGAAGGTAGAGGAGGATTTCTGATGCTGTTTGGAGAGCCATTGTCACAGCATTTTTGAGGCCCTTCTTGGAGTGCTTTTCTTTTTTATGTAAAGATGCTCAGGTAGGGTGGCTTGAAAATGTTCAACTTGAACGTGCAGTTTGTGTTGAGAGGGAGAACCTCTTTGGTACTGTTGCCAGTTACCAGCAAAATGTATATTACTGATTCCTGCATATCTGTGTGATTGATAAGAATAGTCTCCACAAAGTCTTCACTTGGGTTTTCCTGAGCCCAGTTTTTAGGCATCAGTTCTTGTCCTAGGTGAGGTTTAAAGAAGCAATCTGGGAAACTGGCCCACTCCAGCAGAAAGGAATCAGCAGGAAGGAGTGCAGCTCTCTGAAGGTCTACCCATAGTCCCAGGATAACTTTCAGAGGTTCTGTTTTCTCAGTCCGTGCTCTCTTGTCTGACAACTTCATTCTTTGATTTCGAAGATAGGTTGACTGTTACTTGCAGAAAAAGGGAAGAGGGGAATTCTTCAGGAGTGTAGAGAGCTTTGGTGAGGAACTGTCAGACTGTCATATGAAAAATTGTTGTTTAAAACTCTTCTGATAACAGCCTTATGCTTACAGGAAGCAGTTACTTTGTTGCTTCTATGTGTGTCTGTGATGTCCCTGTAAAAACAATTTTTATGTTTGTCCAGTTCCTCAGTGACACACTCTTCACTTTTATTACATTTTTGGTGCTTCCTGCTGCTATGAAGATACTGACTTCAGCTTTACAATTATTTTCCTAGGCTGTGCCTTGAGGCTGCTGCATAGAAAATGTTAAGCTAACCCTGTTTGTCTGGAATATCCCCATGCTGCTGGTTTGTCTGGAAAACATTGTCATGGCTTTATGCAGACAGCTGTTGCCAGCTTTGAGCAGGGGGTTCGACTAGAGACCTCCAAAGGCTCACCCTAAATTTATTTTGCAAATGTAATGGAGAAAATTTGAACCTCAGAGTGGCTGTCTTACTGTTTAAATGGTGAAGGTTTGAGTTATAAAAGGAATTTTTGGCCCTTTTAATGTCTAAAGAAAATCTCCCCTATCACTCAGCCTTCAGAAGTTTAGGGGTATCAACTCAAAAGTTTTACTTGAAACTTTGAATTGGTGCAGCTGTTGAGGAGCTGCAATGGAGAGGGTGCATTGCTATACCTGTTATTGTCCAGTTGGTGAATGTTATCGTGGAGAATCAACATTTGATATGTCAGCTCTTCCTCTGCAGGGGAAATAAAAACTTAAAAAAAAAAAAGGGGATGTGAGGGGAACAATAGAGGAATTTGCATTGAAGTAAATGGGAATGAAAAGTTTGTCCTCATTAATAGTAGCTTGGCATCTCTTTGACTTTTTTGGAAAGCTGTGTACATAATCATTTGATGCCCACAATTGTCTTCAGTGGATATTTTCTTGTTGGAAGAAAATTTAGTGGTAGCTGCTCAATAAATAACTGCAGAAGTTCTTGTAGGTTTACTACTTGACTCAGGTAAGATAGCTCTTATTTTCTTTTTATTCTAACTGTTTTCTTTTTTCTATTTAAAGAAACGATTGAAAGCAGCAGAAGCAGAAAGCAAGCTAAAACAGGTGTATATACCAAACTAGTAAGTATCTCTTTTTTGTTTTCTGTCTCATTGCAGAGGGAGTGGTGTAGCAGTTTCCATGGCCTACCAGAATTATTATTTCCTGGTTAGGATGTTGTGCTGTCATGTTGCTCATTTCCTTCATCCTGTATAATGTTCCCATCCTGAAGCAACTGTTACTTACCTTCTAATTTTTATTTTTATATGGACTGGGAGTTGGGGACTTGCTGGCAGGTCAGCATGGTTGTGAACAAAAGGGCAGCTAATTAACTGTTCAATAATCTCATCTGTTTTTTTAAATTTTTCTCAGCAGTGGATCACCAATGCGTGTTTGTTTCCTAACAAATGTATATATCATTGTATATTAAAATAATATATAATTTTATATGTGTGTCAGTGTATTTTAAGCCAAAATTCCTAGTAAAATGTGTCTTCCATTGCATTCCCTCTGCATAGCCCAGTCAGTAGTTGTTGTAATGCAGAACTTCTAGTCTACCCTTTCCTTTCACTTTTCAACTTTCACTCCCAGATATGTTCCCCTGTGTATTATCCCCAATAACTCATCTGCTCTTTTATGCTTTCTCCTTTTAAATATTTATGAAAGTCTACCATCTGTTCTGTTACTTTAGACAAAACTAATTTTTATATATTTAGCTTGCAAGACAGCCCTTTATTTCTTCTGAAAATAGAGGATCCATTATTTCTTTTTTGGTCTGAAATATGTCAATACCTCTCAGGTGAATTCAGTAAGAATGAGGTGTAATATTCAGAGTGAAGCCAAGTAGATTCCTTGTCGTGCAATTTTTCAACAGTATTGCTTTTTGTGGACAGTGTTGCTCTGCAGAGGGACACTGGACATCAAATTAAACATGAATTCACAATGTGATAAGCTTGTAAAGCAAAAGGCAGTGTAATTTAGACTGCAGATGCAAAAAGATATTGCAGATGAGAGCCTGGTAGTCCTGCTGTTGCTCTTGGATGATAATGTGTGGAGGTGGGGCTTTGTCTTTGGAAGGTTGTGCTGCTCATTTGATAATGGCTGTCTGGAGTGGCATCTTATGCCTCAGCAAGGTAATTCTTGGTCCTATCTAGAGAATACAATCAAATCAGTAACTTACCTGCCTGCTGCAGGAAAAGAGCTGCCTCTGCCCACGTGGCTGCTCTTGTCTCTGCTTTTGATTTCCAGTCACAGTTCATTTTGTGAATGTTACACCTTAACTTACATATTATTTAATTGATAAAATGGGGGACGCATTTTCCTCTTCCTTCGGTATCCTTTCATGTGCATCAAGAAAAGTAGCAATTAAATGATTTATTTAATCCCACATGAATGCTTCTGCTGTTTTTTTTTTGCTATTAACACCTCCAAATGTGCCAGCAATTAAATATTTCTAAGCTTTTTGGATTACTTCTACTTAAGTTTGGGTACAAGGTCTGGCACATAGGGACTGTATGGCACCTACGTTATCTTGTGACCTAGAAGAAGATTATATTCTTGGCTTGTAATAGCAGTACACAGTGTAGGGATCTAAATATCAATGTTATTGATTCGTCCTTATCATGTTACTGAGCCCATTCCTGTTTCTAGGCTTGCACCATAATGATCCAGTTGTCACCTCAAAAATAAATTACTTGGTGAAGGCTGTCACGAGACCTATGCAGAAGCATATCAGCTGATTGACTGAAACCTATTCTAACAGTAACTGGTGTAAAATTGTTGGCAGTGAGAGACCCTGGAGGATATCAGGCTCAAACAGTTTTATCTTCTTTTTTTTGTCTCTGTCTGTCTTCCAGTGATAGGGCTTTTGTTTGTTTCTCTGATGTTAATAGGAAGATCTAGCAGAGAGGAGGAAAATAATAAGAAAAAGAATAGAAGCTGGCTTCAAAGGTCACATACATGTTACACAATGAAAAATAACAACTCTGTGTGAAGCTTTAGAGCTGATATTTTTTAACTTGAGACTGTGCCCCAAATTTATTAACACAGGTAATTGAAGCATGGAGAGTCATACACTAATTGATGTGAGGTTATCAAGTCCTAAACCAACATCTTAGAAAAACACTTCTGACCTAGATTGAACAAACATTTCTGTATCTCTTCCAAGAATAACCCTGGTTTTGGGACAGACATTTGTAGCTGACTTGACAGAACCTAATGTCTGTAAATATGGCTTTGTAATTCAGTCCTTTGGTTGAAAAGCACTAATGTGTTTTCCTGGTGAAAGGAAAAAAGTGTAAAATCAGTTAACTCAGGAAATACTGAAAAACAAATGTTTTAGTTGTTTTCTGTAGCACTGTCTCTGTCAGTGGGAGCGGTGTAGAAGCAGCAACAGAAGCCTGAATGCACAAAGAGAGTTCACATTCTCACATGCCTCATCCTGCCATCCTCCAGAGTGAATGCTTGGACACCTTTCTGCATGCAGGTGTAGTCTCAGACTCTTTCTCCTTCTAGTGTGTACCCACACATACTCTTCAGGCCGTTGTGGAAGTCGTACTCTGGTTCTACTAATCTTGCAGGCATCATATATACCAGTTACTTGCTTCTTTTTGATGAAGCTCTGGTTGTGTGGCTTGTACTTTTTGGGATGAGGACATCTGCAATGGTGAAGGATGAGACATCTGGTTTTGTGGGGCTTTTCTCTCATTTGCTTTGATCTAAGTGATACCAGAAGGGATAGGAACAGAAAGGGCTCCATACAATTTCCAGTCTCCAAAATGTGTTGGTGAAAAATGTAAATTCTAACTCTACATCTGTATGTGTAAATGAATACATTCTATTTACAGTATTTTATCTGAGAATCTCCAAGGACTTTGGCAAGCTGCAAATGCTGCCTTGCAAAGCCTCATGAAACAGGGGAATGAATATTATTCTCCCTACTGTGCCTCTTTTGTGAAGCCAACAGGGAAACTGGAGGAATAGGTCAGAGCTTTGGATACTACAAGGGGCAACCACCTAACAAGCTGAAGATAATTTCTTTGTCTGTTTCTTGGTTGTCCTTTGTTTGAGGAGCAAGACTGTTTTTCTTCCCCGTTTCATTGTGCAGAGGTCCATTGCAGCATGGAAAACTTAAAGGCGTAATGCTGCTCTTCTGTAGCTGTGCTAGTTAAAATGGAAATCTCCAACGTTTTGTTGGGGAAAGCTGCTCCTTTTCAAAAAGCATTGTAAAATGGTCATTAGAGCTGTTCTTAGAAGTGGGTATTTACAGGCGCCTGGAGAGCTGTGAGGAAAGCTCACCTCTGCTGCCTGGATCCAGACAGTGCCATTAGATGCCGAGAGGTAAATGGCATAAATGTGCCTTACAGAGGATTTAAAATTGTTTTTTATTTCTGAGGCTTTATTTCTTAATTGTTCTGTTGCATCTAGCACACAGGGTTTCTTCAATGACAGGAAACATTCACTGAGTGGTATTAATTTTATAATTATTTCTAACAACAAGAATTTTACCACCGTGCTGTGGGTCAAATGCTAGCCGCTCACCTAGTGCAGGGATGTCAGGCTTCTGTGGGGATCAGGATTATCTTCAGGCTGGGATATTTTGTGCAGGAGCTTCAGTCCATGTTGACAGGCTTCCAGTGTCTTCTTTCTGCATGTGTTTTGTTGCCTCAATCTCTTCAGTTAAGACTGATCATTTTGGGGAATACAGCCCAGAAATCTGCACTTCATGAGCCCTGTTCTAGCATAACTGAGTGTTCCTTCACAACTGAAACCCCTTTAAGAGACTTCCATGCTGATATAAGAACTGGAAATGACAGTTTGCCACACCATCAGTATTCTCACTACCTTATTTGCATCTTTAGCTTCAGCTTCATTAATTGCTTAATGATTCATTCAGTTACTCATCCGATTCTCTTGTTAATAGCTGTAGCAGGCTTTGGTGATATCAAACAAGTTTAATTAACATATCATCAACAATTAAGAGCTTTTTGCTTCTCATATGATGAAAACATTATCTGCCTGAATTTTATTGTTACTGCCACTGTGAAACTTGACCTTAGCTCTGGAACAGGACACTCTTCAGTGCTGTTGCAGCTTCATTAATTGTACTGCTGCAATATTCTGGAGTTTGCCACAAATACACCATGTTAGTCCTGCTGACCAGCATGGTTTGGTGATTAGCTTTCACCAGTGCATCCTTTCCACTTGTGTTTAAATACCAGCTTGATAATGCTTGTACAGAGGATAATGGAGTCGGGCCATCACCCTCTTTTCTGGCCTCAGTTCTTTGGATGTACTTTGTTGGGCTTTACTGAGGGATTTCAGACTAGGTTACTGCCTTTTTGGAGGATAAATCCAAGGTATAGAAGGGAAGCAACATGCCTGATGTTGAATCATAACACCTTAGTTTTCGTTACTTCGGTCTTTTTCTCTGTCAAACAACACCGCTTGCAGCAGTGTGCATCTGTGAGGGCTGTTTGTTTTGCAGTGTCTTGGTAATGTTTGCACATGGAGTTTGCTGGTGAATCATTGGCAAAAGTTCTTTTGCAGCAGGTTACTATAGTGATGTCCCAGAGCAGAGGAGCGTGAATGTTCCCTCTTTGAACTGGCCCTTTGTTAAACGTGCCTGCGGATCTCCTGCCATCTGTGGTGTCAGAACTTGGTGCCTTTCTGATAAGCACCCCAAAACACTTTAATCTTCGTAAGACCCGGGCAAATTAATAAGCAAAAGGAGGTGAAAATATATTCAGGCTTCTGAATTAATCTAAATGTCTTTTTTTTTTATCTCCTCTGCTGCTTTTGAGCTGTGTGTGCACTTTTGAGCTGCTCAGTGCACTGAAAGAACAAACTACTTTACAGTGTTCCTGTGCCACTTGTCCTCCTGAGCTTTCTCTGCTGCAGAAGGGCTCTGAATTTTACAGTGAGAACACTATCAGAAGCTTTTCCTGGACTGGACAAACATTCTCTTGCCTCCTTATGCAACCTGTGTGTGGTTCCTGTACTTCATTCACAGCAGAACCGATTTTGTCTCTATCAAAACAGAGCTTTACTCAGCTCTGTATCTCAGGACCTAATCGGACATTTTCAGATAAGAAGGATGATTTCTGGCTTCCAGGGCAGCCTCAGCTTTCCAGTGAAGTTTGGGTTTGTTCTGGAGTTATGAGTGTCAGTTCTCTTCAGAATTCTGTCACTTGGAACTCCTTTGCTTTCAGGGATCATTGCTGAGAACATGAAACCTAATATTGGTGCCCCATTAGAAAGAAATTATTTTGGCTCTATTCCCACAATGCTGTTTTTGCAGCACTAGGCAGGGTGAAGCACAGTAAGTATTCTGGGTCACTGAAATCACTGTGACTCCTGAGTCAGTGTGCAACTGATGTGTAAGAAATGGAGTTTTCAGAAAGCCATTTTGAAATATTTTTGATTGAATAAGTGGATTCTAAATCATGGGTTCATTAACTGGAAACAAAAGGAATATGCCCACTCCCTTCAGTCTTCAGGTAAGAGAATATAAGGGAAATGTAATCAGCACTGCAATTTGGGCTTATGATCTGGGGTTGGCTCCAAAGCCTGCCTTCTCTTCGTTGCTTCTGTAATGTGAACTCCTAACAGCACCCAGGAGTCCTTGCATGTTTGATAAGCTCCTTGTGTTTTCTTGTGTGAAACTCCGTGTATGACTTCTTCCATCTTCCTCCATTCCCCAGAAGTCCTGTCTCTTTCCTAGGTATACTCTGTCCTCCTTCTTCCCTCCCATGCCAAGGATTTTTTGAATGCCTCCTTTTTCCCCTCAGACACTTCTTCCTCTACAAAGATTTTGTACTATTCCATACTGCTCTCCATGCCAAGATTTTGTTTGCCCTTCCATTCTCAGCTCCTGCCAGTAGCTTTTATTTTTTCTCTTCCTGAATCAGCATTTTAAAGAGGCTATAGGGATGAGCTGAGGTGACTCAGATGTTGTTATAATGTGTTGGGTGAACTTGTGTGAATTGTGGCCACGTGATACAAACCTTTGCTGTGAGACAACATGGAAATATTTGTGATGGCAGTGTAAGGTTATATTGCCCTGAATAAAGCAGAGGTTGCCCTTTTTCTTTGCCTACTGCTCCTGCTCACCCTTCTTTTTGGAGATTTAATTCAAATATCCCACATGTTGAGGACCTGTAGGTGAGATTTTTTTTTTTTTCCTAGGTTTGAATGTCTGGGATAGTGAGTAAGATACCTACCTGGACTCACTGGTTCATTGTTTTCTAAAAGGTTTTAACTCTTGTAAATGACATCCAACTATCATTGTAGTTATTTTCATAATCAATATTATTTAAATGTTATTGGAGCCAGTATGTTTATGGAATTCAGATTGCTGGTAATTACAGCTGGTTCTGGAAGCCACATTCTGAATGAAATTTGAATCCTCAAAACATTTTGGGCCATACTTTTAAAAGTCAAGTAAGAAATTGCATGCATCAAATAACTCTTGTCGTTCTTTTTGCTTTGTGTTTTAAGTAACAAGCCAAACCCCAACCAGATCAATGTAAATAATGTCAAACCAGGAGTGGTGAATGGTACTGGAGTCCAGGCACAGAACACGGGAGCAGGACGGGCCTGTGAGAGCTGTTACAGTAAGTGCCAGAATGGCAGCTCTGTGTGCAGAGTGAGTGCTGGCATGGAAATGCTAAAGTAGAAACTGTGTTGTGCTGGGGCTGGGGGGCAGAACTGGCTATTAGCAGCATTTAAACAAACGCTTTTTTGTTATTTTATTTTTTGAGGTCGATTTTGTTTGAATTTTTTTATTATATTTGTAAATGGCATTATAAAGTACTATAGGGGGAGTTAGTAAATGTTCTACATAATGGCACGTAACTATTGAGTGAATACTTAAATCACCAAGGTGTGAATTTGACTATTCTTTCATAATGTTTTAGTAGATTTTTAAAATATGTGGTACCACTGTATTTGGTCTGCTGCCTGAATTAATAGACTGACTTCTAATGACTGTGCTCCTTTATGGTGAGCCTTTAGAGATGCTGGAGTGCAGGACTGTATGAGAAGTCGAGTCACAGACTCTGTACATTCTTTAGTTGTAAAATTAATATATGGGGAGCTCCTGAAGACAATCTTCCCTCTCCCTCATGCTCTGTAGAAGTAGTGGTGATGACAGTGAAGCCATCATCAGTTTTTTAAGGTCTGTTTGAGCTTTGCTCTGTCTGTGTGTGGGTTTTCTTTTGTGCTGCTTCTAAAGAGAATAAGCTCTGAAAAGTGATCCTGTGTAAGGATATATATAATTTCCACCTTTGTTATCTCTAGCCACCCAGTCTTACCAGTGGTATTCTTGGGGTCCCCCTAACATGCAGTGTCGCCTCTGTGCATCCTGTTGGACCTACTGGAAGAAATACGGTGGCTTGAAAATGCCAACACGGTTAGATGGGGAGAGACCAGGACCAAACCGCAATAATCTGGTGGGTATCCACGGGGCACAGCCCTGCCTCTGCCTGGAAAGCTTGGGTGTCATGATATCTAACTGCCTGTTCACTCTTCTTAAATATTTAACAACCAAAAGAATGCCTTCAGCCTCCATTGTTGTCCTTGGGTTTGGTATTTGATGTCAAGCAGAAGTTGGTTCCTTAAGCACGGCTAGGAGTAATTTGTTGCCAAGTACTGCCCTGAGGAAAAAACCCCACAACATCATTTGTTTAGCAAACTAGCCATCCAATGCATGGGATGACTCAATGTGAGGTGGGGAAAACTGAAATGCCAGCCAGTGTTTCTGGTATTTGGTTTTCATGATTTTTGCTGTAGGGGGAACAGCAGTGTTTTTTTCTCTCCTAAAGAATTAATTGTTTCCTGAAACCTATTTACTTTCCTAAGGCATATTCAAAATTAGATACTCCAAATAGCTAGTGGCTATTTAGAGATCCCTTATCTTGTTTTTGTACTTAATTCTATTTCTTTTTAATAATCCTCCTTTTTTGTATAGGGTTGATTAAGCATTGTATGTGCTGCTTCTGTTTCATTTTTCCCCTTTTATTTGAAAACCAAAATTCTCAGATATTTTTCTACATTTGGTGAAAGTTCAATCTGGAAGCATCAGACATTAAGCTGATTGGAAAAAGTAGCTGTATCACATGGACAGAAAGATAGTGCACAATGAACTTTTATCTCAGGTTGATTTCTTTCCTCTCTCCTATTCTTTGCTATCATTCCCTTTCCATTTCTTTTGTTTAGCCTTTATCCTTTGCAGGCTTCTGTTTGCCCTCTGAAGCCTTCTAACTGCTGAGATAACTTCCAGGTTTTATCAGCCTTGTACCTCTTGTTTGTTAATTAAAAGTATGTAAATAGTCAGAGAAGGGAAAGCCTTGTTCTCCCCAAACTGAAATTTCTTCCTGTTTTCCAGCTATAGATGGGTTTGAGATAACAAGATACTACTTGCATTATTTCATTGGTTGACTTAGTTGGTTTTCATGAAGAAGATAACTGCCTTGGATCTCTGTAGTCAGTAAATGTCTTCAGTAGTATTCTTTATTATATGCAGTGAATATTTGACATCTGTGAGTGCATTTGTTGAGTTCAGAGTAAGAATTAAAACAAATTTTTGCATCTTTGAGCCAGAACCATTCCTGTACGCCGTATGTTTGCTTTGGGAAGTGAGCTTGTGGTGTATATTTTTGTCGTGCAGTTCTTCCTGATTTTCCTCTCCTTCTGACAAATGCTGTGTTATAAGGAGTTTGCATTGTACATCCAGAGCAACCCTAAGCACCCAAAGCTGGAGAGTCTTTCTGTTGACTCTGTAAGCACTAACTCGTGTGATAGCAACAGGTAACTTGTTCAGGTCTGGCTTTTGGGCCCTTGCATTCAAACTTGGAACAGCTCAGAAATAAATACTTCTCTGTGAAGCAAAAAGGTTACCTTCATTTTATCCTTTGAGATGTTTTGAGCAAGATTTGGGGAAATGGGGAATAGCTGGGCTGAAAATATTTTCATCTGTAATACAATTTCTGGTTTTATGTCTGAGAATCAGTTGTTGAAAGTGATTTTGTATGATATTCTTTCTCCTCTTTAGAACCATACTTTCTAATCATTACTTTTTCAGAAGCCATTTTTATTTTTCTTTCCCTTCAGAGTCCTCATGGTGTGCCAGTACGAAACAGTGGGAGTCCCAAGTTTGCTATGAAGACACGACAAGCTTTCTATCTCCATACAACAAAACTGACCAGAATTGCCA
Organism: Climacteris rufus; assembly: GCA_013398175.1. Taxonomy (NCBI): domain Eukaryota; kingdom Metazoa; phylum Chordata; class Aves; order Passeriformes; family Climacteridae; genus Climacteris; species Climacteris rufus. Next base: position 730,964 of record VZRZ01004550.1, read on the forward strand.
GACGTTTATGTCGAGATATCCTGCGCCCTTGGCACGCTGCAAGACACCCCTATCTGCCCATTAACAGTGCAGCAATCAAAGCAGAATGTGAGTGTGCTGCAGCTGGCACCTCCTTGCCAAGGAGCACTTTGAGGCTCCTGTTCTATAAAGTTGGAGTTGCAGCTTGTTGAGGTGCTCTCTTGCACGTAGCTAGTGCTTTCACAAAGTCTAGCTGTACTTGCAGAGCCTTTGAACTGATTGTAGGCTGGGCAAATAACTTTGGAAGTTCATGAGTTGTTTGTTTTAAAACATGCAGGTTTGCTATTACATGGAGCATTCTCCTGTCTTTGTGTCCTGTTGCCAAGATATGCTTGCCACCTGTAAAACTTCTTTTAATGGGAAACCTCTTTCAGGACACCAGTTATTCACTTAGTTGTGCTATAATAGCTAAATGTCTTTACCCTCTAATTATTTTTCTGTGTTTTACAGGCACAGCACGTTTACCTGAGGCATCAGAAAACCCATTGCTATTAAAGCAAGTGGTTCGAAAGCCTTTAGAAGCAGTACTCCGGTATTTAGGTATTAAAAAACCCACACCACCAAATGCAAAACCCCCAACCATAGGAAACACCCTCCTGGCTACTCTGCTGACCATTTGGTTTTTCCATTTGGGTCTAGATTTAGATGCTTATTCTGGATTAAAAACAAAGAAACAAAAAAAAAAAACCCAAACAGACAAAAAATCCCACCCCACAAACAAAACAAAACATGAAAACCATCCCATTAACTTGTCCTTTTTTACTTTTTGTACTTAATGTACAGATCTCATGGCTCTGCAGTCCACTCTGGGCTCATGGAGCTGCACCAGAAACTTTTTCAAGAGAAGGGAGGAATGTGTTTGCTGTGGCTTCTGATGTATGTGGGGACAAGTTACCATTTGCTAATAGAGGCATTAGCATGATGTTTTGAGAACCTTTAATTGTTCACTTTTTCTATTTTTGGACTGTCTGGAGGTAGTTTGTACAGTTGGGTTTAGGACAGCACTGTGTCCCACAGCTTGTGAATGAGTTGCTGTCTATTCTGTGCTGAAGGTAGACAAAGGGATTATACTTCTAATTTTTACTTTGCTCTTGGTTTATGGTGGTTTGTTTTTTTTAAATTTTTTTAATTACAGTTTTCTTGAGGACTTGTGCCTCATGAGCTGACTTGTGGGGCAGTACTGGGTAGCTCCATCAGGACTTTGATGTAAGTTGTAGGTGCTGGAAGCTCCAGACAAATGCCAAATCCTTTCCCCCAGTGTTCCCAGTTGCCCTGCAGCACGCCTTGGGTTGTTCCAGCAGCTGAACGTGAGTCTGGCTTCAGGAAAGTTTTGGACAGGGGCACTTTGAAGGCTTCCACCTTAGCAAGGAAGTTGATTGCCTTTTTATTTAGATAATCAACACTGGAGTTGATTTTAGGTTTCTTTGAACATTTTTGTTGATGAAATATTGTAAGGCTGAGGGTGTACTAAATATTTACAGCTTCTCTGTTGAGTGTTGTACTTCTAATGTGTACTAATGGTTTGAGAAAACTTTGGATACATAGAGTGCAGCAAAAGAAAGCAGATAAAGGGAGAAGTTTGCTGTTGGATGAAATAATTATTTAAATAGTTGTACAGAATGTAGCAGTAGATTTTGAGTTTTCCTTGCACTGTGTCAGAGTCTCCATTGGATTACTGAGGCACAAGAGAGTGATGGAAATAGAGGGAGGCTGATGGACTGTCAAGAAGGTATTTTTGGAAGTGTTGTGCTTATTGGGCTTGAAGTTTGGCTTGAAATTTTCTGTTACTCTGCAAGACCAAGACTCAGCTGAAGCTCCCATTTGCTGTTGCTTGTAACTTTCTCAAAATCTTTTCAGTGGAAGAGTGTGTGCTTGATCTCTGCCTTGGCCCAAAGCTTGAATTCAGATGTTGTGTTCTTTATAGTGGGTCTTTGAATCCTCACTTTTTTAGCTAGTTTAGAAATTGTATTTTTTATAAACATTTCTGGAACACTGGCAAAGCTGTAATTCCCCCAGAGTTTAGGGATGTTGCATGACTGCCCAAAGTTTGGTTTGATATACAGCACCCCAAAAATCACCCCAAAATGGAGAGGAGTGTTACGGAAATAGATACAAAGTACTTTTGTTACTAGATCTTATTTTAGGATAATATTATGACATTGATTTTAACATCTTCAGTAGTGGTGAATTCCTAAATGTATGGAAATGCTTTATATCAGTAGCAGTCTCACTCAAAATTATTGACTGAGATAGCTTGTATATAAAAGGAGGTGTACTTGGTCACCTTGGAAGTTTGCAGGTTGTTTTCAGGTTTATAATTCCAGGATCCTTGCTGATAAAAAAATATTACTTTGCTGTTTTCCAACAGAGTCTCATCCATGTCCTCCGAAACCAGATCCTGCAAAGAGCTTGTCCAGTTCTCTCAACAATCTGACTCCTGCTAAGTTTACACCTGTCATTAACAATGGGTCCCCAACTATCCTGGGAAAAAGAAGTTATGAACAACACAATGGAATGGATGGTAAATATTTTTCCACAAAATTTATATTGTCTCTGTAGGCTTTTTCTTCTATCCTTTTGATATACAAGGAGATTACATAAACCCATAGTCCTTTATATAAATTCCAAGTTTCTTATCTTGAGGGAGATTATTTTTAACTTTTGTAAAAGTCACCTGTCCCATTTCTCCTTTTGGGTGAGACACATGATGTGTGCTGCCTGGGAGGTGCATGCACATAAAGTTCCACTGTGCCTAGTGGAACTCTGCCTGGCTTGGCCAACCTTGCAAGTGGGATAGTGAAGGAGAAACTTCCCCTCAGTTTTTAAATTAGTAGTGTGAAGAATACCTTAGTAGACTTTTTGAGTGATGTTGCCTTTGTTGGCCCTGTTACTGACCACCTCTGTGCTTGGGCTTCACCTCCTCAAGAACAGAAGGCAAGGGGAAGGTGTTTGAAGCAGCAGATAGATGCAGGATGTTCCTGGCATGGACTCCAGGGCTCTGTTCTGAAGAACTGCTCTTGCCTGAGACTGTCAGGGAAGAGAAGGTGCAGTCTTTATCTCAGATGAGGAGAAAAGGGTCTGTTGAAATGGTCTTAGCAGGAGCAAGGACACAGAGGGTAGCTCTCCTTAACAGGGGAAAGGAACAGTTGGTGTAATGGTGACTGTCAGCAGGGAGGGAGATCCAGGGAGCCTTTGTCATTTTTTACCTTTAACTTCGTATGTAGCTTATCTGAAATATAATTACAAACATTTGATATCTGATTGTTTTAACATTAAGAACTTTTAAAACTGCTGCTGTTCAGGTTGCTGATGTGATGTTTTTCTCTTTTCTGTTCACTTGTGCTCTATCAGGCAACATGAAGAAGCGCCTGTTGATGCCTAGCAGGGGTAAGACCTTGAAGCTGCGCTCAGCTTATGCTAGGAGAGTGATTTTTAGTTTCCTCTGCTGGCTTGTCTGTGCTTTGTGGCTAATGAGTCTGTGTGCACCTTCTGTGTTGATGTCTAAGTGTTCCTTGGGTAACCACTTCCACCCATGATTATGCTGCTCACCTTTCAGGCTTTTCACATGCAGGCAACGAGTCGTACAACGGTACTGAAGACACGAAGTTCTGTGTTCAGAATTGATTCCTAATTCCTCAAGTTGACAGAACAGTCTTCTAGCAGTTCTGTGAAACTGCTGGAAGCTGTGATGGTTGAAAATAGGTGTTGTTTCTCTCTTTGACTTTTAAGACAGCAAAGTTTCATGTGTCTTGAACTATGTTGAATTCACTTGGACCAAAAGAAATAGAAGGCAGTATTTACACCAAGTCCCAAGTTCAAGCCTCTGTATTTTCCAGTGAGAGTGGACAGTCTCACTGATGATAGACTGTCTGCATGTTCTCTGCTGGCAGTAGAAAATTACTTTCAAAATTTCCACTGGTTAAAAATTAATCTGTTCTGACTACTGCATAGACCTCAGAATCTTTCATTTGTGATAGTGCAGGAAATGTGTATGATGTCACTACATGAAATTTGATAGAATGGATCCATTTTGAATAGTTAGGAGCCAGGCAACCACAAAATGTCATTGTGAGACAGGCAAACACAAAAACTTAAGCTTACGTGTTCCCATGAGTGGCCAAGCCTGTATACCCTGATGTTAATCTTTGTGTTTCATGGCTGAGGCAGTGGATGGCTGTCACCGATATTTACATGCATGCAAATATGAGTGCATGTGGAGAATACAGCAGTGAGGACAGTGGTTGTCCTACTGTCTTGCCCTCTTTGGGAATTTATTCCTTGATACCATGTCGCTGAGTTTTCATGTGCTTTGTAACTCATCTTTTGGGAAGAATAACAAAACCCTGCTGTGTTGGTCAGTTTGGCTTCCTCAGATGCTTTGTCCAGTATTGAGGGATGTAGATGCAGAGTAGCTCACTGAATTTCCACAGCTCCTAGTGACTGCCTGCTTGTGGGCATGCCTGCTCGATATCTATATATATCCTCCTCAGCATGGGGACTTGTGAGCTGCTCAGCAGGTGACACCCTTGGGAAGCTCAGAGATGTTGTGGCCCAAAGGAGGCAAATAGAAAAAGGGATCCTTTTCTCTGGAAGGCTGTCTCTGCAAAGAGCATGGGAATTGATAACCCAAGATGATTTTCTGGAAATGGAGGATTCCTGTTTTAGTGTTTTAAGATATCTGTCTGTGGTATATGTATTTGATTAGATATATTTCAGTCATAACTGTTGCTGGACCAGTTTGCAAGAAGATGATTTTGGAGAAGTACCTGTTCAGGCTCCTCAGAGGACGTGTTTTCAAAAGCAGGTGTGTGTAGCTGTGCAGGGGCCAGATCTGCCCAAGCACCTGCTGCTTTACCTGCTTGGTTTGTTCTCAGCCAGCCACTGAAATACTTGCAGGAGTACTTGTTCCTGTAACTGTTAGGATTACAATTCAGTCCCAGAAGGTGTTTATCTGCTGGGGTAGTGAGTGTTAACTGGATATTCTTGTGAGCAGTTCAGCTTAAACCTGTTGGTTGAGATTTATTTGGAAATGGAAAACTGCCACGCTGCAGTTTTACATCTGGAATATTTCCTGACCCTGGGTTACTGGAAACTTTGCCAGGACTGGGAAGGAAGGGAACCACCTGCAAGGAAATAATATTTAAAGAACTTGGATCAAGATCTGCTGGGCACAGAGAAACAGATGGTGGAAGTTTGGTGGATCTCTTTCTGTTCTTAAGCCAGTTTGTGTGTTAGTGCCTCTTAGCACAGGTTCCCAGTTGCCTTGCATGTGATAAGGTAAACCTTGCTGGCTGTGGGCATGGATAGCACTGGTTCCCTGTGCTGTGCCAGAACTGGGATTGTGGTGCTGAGGCTGTGGATGGAGTCACACAGGCTGACTAGTCTGGGGGACTGATGACAGGAAGGGAGAATAGGCCAGGGAGAGGAAGGGCACGAGTTGGAACTGCTGTGAAGAAGGGGTGAGTGGCAGTCAGAGCAGTGAAGCCTTGTGGCCAGAGTCTAGGAGCCAGTGAGTGAGTATAAAAGGATTGGAATAAACCCATCTATCCAGAATAACTGATTTTTTTTATTATAGTTGACCTAAAATAGTAGGAAAAGATTAATGAGAGTAAGCCTGAATTGTTATAACTGATCAGATTCTGCATTTACATAGATACCATGGAAAATTGTGAGTGTTTCTTTGTTATTTTTATGTTTCTCGTCTCCTCTTGACATACTGACTGGTTTAGGTCACTGTAGGGGAGTGTACTGCAAAAAGAAGGTGGTGTTAAGACAACTGCACAGAGAGGCTGAAAATATTCTTTCTGCACAAGTTCAGGTGCAGGAAGACACTTTGTCCACCGGTGTTGAAATAGTTTTCAAAGAGGTGTTAACCTACTAGAAGATTGTATGTATTATCCAGGGGTTTTTCTGCTTCCTGCTGGTAGTGCTGCATTGGTGGCACTTGGAAGATGTCTTAGGGTTTGGACAATGCCTGTCACAGGGGCAGTGGACAGCTGTTGTGGTGTTCAGCTGAAGTCTCTTTGCTGGTGACAAAAACCTTCTGGTGCTGGGCCATTACTTCCAAACAAAGGGGAAAACTATAAACACTGTAAATTATGTCTGAGCTGATGGCATGTGATGGATTTGTAAAACTTTCCTCATGGCCAGGTTGTAAAGCAATATAAAATCAAGAGGTTTATTTGCAGGGAAAGACCCAAATAGCAGCTTGTGTTTTTGTATAGTGTAAAGCATTAAGATCCATGTTAATATGTGGCAATTGCTGAACTTTGAGAAGTATTTAAGGTTTTTCCCTTTGGAATTTTGTTGCTTATTTGTTTGGGGTTTTTTTTTCTTGCTACTGTAAGTCCAGCTAAGTAATTTTAACTTTTCTTTTTCTGACTCATCTCTGCTTAACCCTTGAGACCTGAACTTTTTCAAGCTTTGAATATGATTTGTCTGGCCAGACTTCTCGAATTTTGACTGGTGCCTCAATTCCAAGAACAGGAAAATAGTCTTAATCTCATGTCCTCACTACCTCCACTTTATTTTACAAGAAGTGTGTAGTCCCTTCATCTATTTTGTTTTCCTGCCCTTTAAATTATGTTGGAGGCATCATTGGGCATACAGTACCCTTCCCAGCTCTCCTTCAACATTAAATTAGCATGGACAAATTGCTGCAGAATCCTATTTTTGGAGCATGAAAAGTACATGGAGTCTCATAAGCTGTCAAATACAGTGAGATGTTAAAAACTTACTAGTTTATTGCTTTTTCATTAATGTTCTGGAGCTTGACTGACAATCTTTGCCATGAAACTTCCTCTAGAGAGATAGAGAGGATGTTTTATGTGCAGGAACCTGTTTACTTGATTCCTTACAGCTATGCAGTGTGGGATCTGTGTGATACTTGTCTATGCAAATTCCTACTGGGGGAAGGGAGGGAGCATTGTTAGATTTTTACTTTCCTCCCCTCTCTTTTACACCATGCTAGCTTTCATCTAATCAAATTTGTTTTTTCAGGGTCATCACATGCACTCTAAAATTGGCAGAAAGAGGGAGAACATGAATGAGTAGCTGCAATAAAGGGAAGGCTTTTCCCAGCAACAAACTTGCATTGATAACGTGGTACCAGATCGAATGCTGAAAGTTGGAGAGGGTTTATAGAAGAGCCATGAAAACAGTGAAGGGACTGGAAAACACAGTGTATAATGGAAAATGCTTTTATCAAAGTGGAAGTTGTAGATGTTTGTCTCTGCTGACAGGAGCAGCAGAAGTGTAATAATAGAGGGCTTTTTAGTCTAGTTGGGAAAGGAATAATGAGCTGCAGTAGCCAGAAGGTACAGTAGAGAACTTTGGCTGGAAACAAGCTGCAGGTTTTTGAGTGAGGTTAATTAACTGTTGGAATACCTTGCTTCCTTGCTTCTGCTGCTGGGGATTTCTAAACCCAAATGGAATATCTATCTAATTTAGTGTGTTCTGGTTCATTGTTTCTCACGTCCTTTTTGGGAAATGTGAATGAACCAGAAGTGGAAGCATTCATCAACCTGACATGGCCTTAGTTCAGTTATCAAGAGTTGAGTGTGACACTGGAAATACTGTTCTTGAGCAAAACCAGCTATGGAGTGGGCAGATAAGGAAGTTCTCTAACATCAGCTATATAGAGGACCAGAATTATCTCAATATAATCGATATCTATATATATATATAGTTTTTTTCTGGCTGACTTAGACCTTGCAGAAAATGTGGACTTACCTGTATGCATAAGTTGCATTAAAATTTTGCCTTTATAGCAGTTACCCCAGCTATCTTTCCAAAGTTGAAGATAACCAGCCAATGGAAATCTGCCCATCCAGGAATTACTGTAAACAGCAGGGAGTATTGATCCTTTAATAAAGACTGCAATACATGGGGTGCTGGGGAGAAGTCCTGGCTTTAGCTATTGAAATCCAGACCCCAGTAATGCTGACTTGTGACAAGAGAGAAAATACTCAGTGCCAGCAGCAGCACAGCTGGGAAGAATGTCAAGTTGCTTGAAATGCTTTTTGGAGGACCCCAAGAACCATGTGCCTGTGCAACTTCCTTGCTTTAAGATTATCTGCAAAAAGTACTCGTTACTTTTGAGAATTTCACTTGGGATTTTGTATTCAGATGTTAAGTGAAACAATTTTCACTTGCCTTCAGTTTAGCCTTGATACTGTGATTAGGTTCTTTTGGTGTTATGGAGAAAAATCTGAAAATAAAATCAGCAGATGGGCATCATGCTCCATGGATCAGCTTGTGAAAAACATTTCATTTAGGAGTGATGGCATGGAGTAAGATGCAAATGTTGATTGAGAGGAGAGTTGCATATCCCAGGGCAATGGTAGAGAGCAGGTGTAATTAATGTGAGAGGAAATGAATGGGTAACAGTGCAAGGGCACTGGATAAGTACAAAGCCTGAATTTGTAATTGAGTGGAATCCACAGATCATACACACACACACACACGTATTTGTATATGATGTATAATCTTCCTGATGCTAAGAACAGTAAATAATTCAGTGCTTTCTTGTTTAGATAGCTTGGATCAGCAAACCCTAAAGCAGTGAGGTGCATAGTTTTGTTTCCTCTTTTTTTAACCACTTAGTGTGTTACAGCCAGGCAGAATATTCCATGATGCTCTTTTTGGAATGTAGGGGGATAGTCTTGATTGACTCAACCCTGAGACAGATAGCAGCTCTTGTCCAAGGATGTACTTGTCCAAGGATGTACTTGTCCAAGGATAGCTGCTGGCTCACTGGAGTTGGATGTCACTGTTCAGAAAGCACTGGCAGAGTCCTTGAAGTTCCTATAGCAGGAGGTACAGCTCTGCATGAACAGACATCATCTGTGAGGTGCTGTGGTTCCAGCAAGTCAGTGTGCCTTGGTAGACCAAGCATTTTAGGAAGTGCTGTCCAGTGAGGTTAATGTTTCTGGGTTAGTGGAAGGAGGTGGGTAACAGACCAGTGTTTATTCATCCAAAATTAAAGCTGCTCTTTGCAAAATCTCTCATTTGGTGTTTAATGTTGTCTTGGTTTACCTGTCCAACAGAGAGCTGTGATCACTTCTGTGTTTCATTACAACCAAGCCAGTCTGTGTTTCTCTATTTGTTGCATGGGGCTGAGCTACTGTATTCTGAACTACATGAATCTTTCCCTTTTTTAACCTTAAATCTTTTTTTTCCTTTTCCTTTGCCAATCTTGGTAGGAACTTACTTAGGTAAGTAAATTGCAATTTTAACATTGTTTTTATGCACAACAGAATTTTAAGAAAATGTTAGCCTAGGTGGTGTTTGGAATAATTTATGCTCTGTTCTGCTTGTTGCACTTGTATTTGTGTAAGTTAGCCTCTGGTTATTAGAGGGTGGACACTCACAGTGATAACACACTCTTGGTAGTTATAAGAAAGGGAGGGGTGCTAAAGTGTTCTTGCAAGCTGACAAAAAAGTGTATATGTGTATGTCAACACACTGAGACTGCTTCAAGTGAACCAGTAACGTGGAAGTGAAATCCTTGCTCATCAAGCCTCATTCATGCATGAGTTTTTATATTTTTTCCTAGCTTGTTTGCAAATGTGGTACTGTTGATGTTTTTGATACTGCTGGGAAGGATGGAATCCCAGGAGGAGGATTACTTTTGTGAAAGAAAAATGCATATGAAGAGTGTATGGATTTTTGAAAGCAATGTATCTTAGTGTAGTAAAGTCACTGGTTGTGGAAGTGTGTGAAATTCTCTGTGTTCATTGTGACTGAAGAGGTGCTTCTGAATCTGACTGCATATTACATGTCCTGCATGGCACTTCTTGTTGGTAAACAGAAGGTAAAAACAAAATGCCATCTCTGAATAATTGCTTGATGAAGGACCCTTTTTTGTGTGTGTGGTGCATATGCTGAAGATTGGAGTTGGTAACTTTGAGTAAATGTAAGTTTAGCAACTCCCAAGTTGTGTCTGGGCTGGAAGCTGGGCTACTCGTCCTGCTTCGTAGCAGGCTCAGTCTGTACTTGTGTCAAACAGTGAAATGAACTGCAAATATGCAGCAATAGTGTGTATGTTCAGGCATGGAAAAGCACTGGCAGGTTTCTGACCAAGCAGAAAAGCCTCCATGCTTCAGCAGCTTCTTGAAACTTGCTGTATTAACTTCATGGGAATATCCCTGCACTCCAGTCTGCGTTGGGCACACTGCTGAAGGTTTAGGCTCTCCTGCTTCTCCACATGGCAGTGGTGTGTTGTGTGGTGTTGGCAAAACAGCAGCAGAATCTGAGCAGTGGGAGTAATTTTGGAATGCTGCCATTGAGATGCTGAGTTGCAGGGGATGGGACTGGATCAGCAAAGAGCACGTCTGGTGTCAGGCATGCAGTGGGACCAGATGTGCTGGTTTGCTTTCCATTGGGAAATTAAATCCCCCCACTCCACTTTTGTGTTGCTGGGTGCCAGCTATCCCCTACTCCCACAGAGTGCTCTTGGGGTGGTGCTCTAGTTGCTGATGGAAGTTTAGGTATTCTCTCATTCAAAATGCTTTTTATTTAACAAATCTGAAAACATAAGATTCAAATGACATGAGATTGTTGGAAAAGGAACAGGTTGGTTGACTGAGAGGTGGTTTCCCCATAAAGATAAAACAAAGCTGCAAAGTAGCAGTAGTAACAGACTTGTGCTGCTGTTTGTGGTAGTCCTTCCCCACCTGTGCTTCTTTGGGAGAAAGTATATTCACCTGCAGCTTTGATACTTCAGGGATGAAAGGATCATTAGGGCATAGTAACCTGCTGGACTGGTTTTCAGCCAAAATCTCTGTAATTGTGCTTAGCTTGAGGAACAGTTCTGAGGTCTTTGGGGAGAGTTCTGGGGAGCAGAGACATGCTCTGGGGGTGCCAGTTAATCTCTGTGCAGTGATTAGGTGTTCTATTGCCATTTCAGTAAGGTGAAAAATTGTCTGTGCAAAGGACACTTATGATTTTCTGCAGCTATACCTTCCACTGAGTTTGTCTTCATTTTATCCTCTGGGACTTCCTCTTTATTTCAGTTTATAGAGTAGACTGGCAGGAGGAGTTGGATGGCAAGAGATTTTTCTATGGCTTTGGTTCTTTCCAATGCTATGGAAAAAACCCCCCAACATTTAACATGGAGTTTTCAGGGTATATTTCAATTTCTTTGGCTGCAAAAGAGTGGGAGACCTGCTTAGATTCGTCACTGTAGACCTTTACACTTGGTGATCTTAAAGGTTTGGTCAGTCCTGAAAACACCTCCTTTTGTTGTTTGTGTATTTTTGTGTCATTTGGAGGAAGTCGGTGTTGTTTCTGATGTGGAGCTGTGTACGTTCAAGCAGTTGGACCTTAGATGCCATCAAAGGGAATAATCATGTTTTCTACCCCATGGCTTCTCTAGATATTCCTCCATGAAATATAGTCAGACAGGTTTTTTTTTCTGGAGAGGAGCTGCCAGAACTGTTGCGTTTTGCTCCTGATAGAAATTCTTACTCTGTCTTATTTTTAACCTGCCTGTGGATGCATGTGGAGACGTCTCTCCAACCTTGATCTGTGAAAATGGAGCAGGCAGGTGTGAGGCTGCCCTGTGGGTTACCTGTCACACCTCTCACCCACAGAGGGAGGATTGGTTTGGTTCTTAGAGGTGCCTGTCTCACACAGAAGCCACCAAAAACTTCTGGGTGAGAATCCATTGTTTCCAGCACAGATGCGTCCTGTTGACTTGCCAGCTGTTCTGCAATGGGTTACAGATGTTGTGCTGTCTCTCTGCATCTCTTTGGTGATGATTGTGCATAAAAGTTGCTCATTTAATAGCACTGCTCTGGCTGCATATTCTTTTACTGTGATTTTTTTTTAATTGCAGACTGAATAAGGTCTTTTTAGTGCCTGTTTTCATTCTTTCAGACTCCTGTTATTGAAGTGTGACTAAAGGGAAAATTGATGGATTAATTCACTAATATTAATATGCTAATTGATACCCTATTGCTTTCTTAGCAAGAGTATAAATTGTATTGAAACTGTAGCTTTGTTTTCTGTCCTATTTTACTGGAGCAAAAAGTTGTCATGGGCAGCTTTATCCTAGAAATGGCAGGTTGGGAGTGAGGTATGTCCCTGTTGTTAGCACAGCTTCTGTGCTGCTCGAGGGCTCTGAAGTTTTGGGGCTCAGAGCAAGCAGTAGTTCTGCTGAGCTTTTGCTCAGGTTGCATCCCTCAAATTCTCTTCCCAGCATGGAATATTCTGGTTTAATTATGGTGTTTGGTATTAGCACTGTTTACTGTCTGTCATACATCCTGCAACAACCATCACAGCAGCAGCCACAAATCAGCTGCTCCTGTAGGCCAGTCTTTTCTGGCATCAGGGACGTTCTTAGTACAAGAAAAGAACTGATCTGGAGTGTGGTTAAAACAAAATGTGTGGCTTCAGTCCAGGGACTAGTGTCAGCTGATTTACATCTCTTGGAGTTTCTGTGAATGGAGAAAACATCATCTTTCAGTTATGGAAGGGGAAAGAAAATAACAAGTGCTGGAGCTTAGCTCTAAAGCTGACAGATTCTGGTTGCATCCTGCTGGCTGTGCTGTTTCCCAGTATCCATGGAGCCCTTTGTCCATCCGTCTCAAACAGCTGCTCACAGCTGTGTTTTGGATGCAGTGGCTGCTCCTGTGTAAAAACAAATGATTATCTGGCACCTGCACTGCCTTTGTCAACATCTAAGGGTTGTTACTGGGCTCCTTACTTGGTGCCTGGTACATCTGTCCTACAGATTTGATGGAAATCTTTTTGGCAGCTATTTCTTCATCTCTGTGGATACTTAGGCACAAAAATGCAGTAAAAACGGAAACCATGTGTCTTCACATTTGAAGTAGCTAACAGCATACATCTACACAGGATGGAAAATGCACTTGATATAAACATTTGATTCTAATGTGGTATGGTGATAATCAGTGCTCAGGAAATGTCCCCTGTTCTGCCTTCCTCACTCCTGGGACTTTACTGTGCCCTGTGCTTCCTGTCATACTTGATGCAAGTACGGTGTGTTCGATTTTATCAATGAGAACCTCAAGGAACCTGCTGGAATACAGACCAGGAGCTGTAAAAGTTCATTGTTGATGGATTCTTTAAAAAGCTTTTCTCTTTCATCACAGCTAACTCCCTAGCAATGGGAAGGTTGCTTGCTGTGAATGTGAAAGCAGGATTGATACTGGTACCTTCTGCAGCCAGCAACAGCGTTTGCTGATGCCTGACCTGTAGTACCTGTTGGATTTGATGTACTGACATTTTGGTTCTCAGCCAGAAGGGGCTGGGGAAGGTGGTTTGGTGCATGGCTGTTAATGACATGGTATTTTCTGGGAACATGCATCTTGGAAAACCAAACAGTGCCAACAAAAAGGTTTATTGGGTCTCCCAGTCCATTCCATGCCAGGCCATGCTGCCTTATAGCAACACGTCTGTCCCCCAAATCCCAAGGGCTTTGTGTGTCCTGCAGGGTCCTGTGTGTGCACAGTACAGCTGAGGGCAGCGTGAGGGGGCACCTGATAGCCCCTGGGCACACCAAGCCGTGGTGCCTGGTGCTGTTGGTGTGGCTGGGAAGGGCTCTGTGTGACAGAGTGGCTGTGCTCTGTGCCTGAGGAAGTGTTTCTTGTGGTAGGCTCAGCAGATACACCCTGTGTGCTAACAGCCTGTAGCTGACGTCTGAGCTGAGGGGTTCCCAGGGGACCAAGGAGGATAAGCAAGATTCTGTTTGTTGCTGTCTTGACAGTGAATAATGCCTTCCACTTTCTCCTTCTTGACGTCAGTAAATTCCTCAGAAAAGAGGAACGACAGATTTTCCCCAAGACGTGCGGAAAACCTTGGACCTGAAAGAGGAGAGGTGTCCTGCTAGTGCTAGTTTGAAGAAAGGCTTGAGTAAATGGAGAAGAGCCTGGGTGAATGGAACGTGTTTGTAACTTGGGGCCTCTGCTCTTCAAGCCACGTTGTCAAGGAAGCTTTTCTCAGTCACCTTTCCAGGAGGGCAGAAGGCAGTTCAGCAGACAACTCTAGGCTTAGCAAAACAACACAGTTGCAATCATAGCTGCGTGTGTTTTGATTTTGTGCTTTTTTCTGTCTTGGAAAAGCAATGGTCTTACCAGCTCTATTCTCTTTCCTGTTTGTTAGGTCTGCCTAACCACGGACAAACCAGACAAATGGTAAGAGAATGTTCATTTAACCAAAACAGGGAAAAGAAGAATTATTAACCCACGCTAGATAGAACACCCCATTAAACCGTAGTGCCTCACTTCCACCTTTGCTGTTTGCAGCTGGTCACACTTCACAATTCACTGAAAAGTAAAATTAAAAGAAAAAATATTTTGGGGCATATGAAACGTCCAAGTGGTTAAATACAATTTATCCTCAAATCTATCTGTGTATCTATAAATGAGATCCTGTTTTGGATGGACCATTTTGTTTCTGCTCATGCAGAAACTGAGTGGCTGCTTACAGCAAAGTTCTGGGATGTGTTTCTAGGTGGAATGTGTTTCCCTGGAGGAGAAAGGTTTAAATGATGGAAGGGTTTGTTTGGAAAACGGTTTCTTTTTTATTATTTTTTAGGAAGTTGGTGTGCAAGTTACCTGCCGAGAATGCTTGTATTTTACGTTCTTTTTTTGAGTAAAAAGTCTTTCTAGCCTTTCATCTATTGTGCTGAGTTTAATCAAAGGACAGAAGCAAATAGCCAGTCTGATTGATGTGTCTCTGGCAAAATGCTTTCTCATGAAATTCACCCTGGTGTGAAGGGGCCAGTGCAAAGGCTGTGTATCCCTTTTCCCCCTTGCACGTGGCTTATGGGAAACAACTTCAGGCATACTTTTTTTCCCCCAAAAATGATCTTCTGATGTTGATCCAGTGGAGCTTGCCTCATTAGCTGAAGTGCCACAATGCATTAGCATCAGCAGGGTCCCTGTGACACAGGTCAGTCAGCAGCAGGTGAGACTGATGGTCACTGAACAGTGATCACAGGCATTATTAAACCTGACAGTGTTCTGGGGTAGTGTGCAGTGTCCTCAGGGGAGGCTAGAACTTGGGCATGCTAGGCTGCTTGTAATAACAGAGCATTCTTTGGGTTTATGCCTTGATCCAAAGTGATAAATTGTGTTCCTTCATGAATCCAGCTTCATTTTGTGTCACTGAGGAGACTGGCTACTTGTTTGTGTCTGCTGAATAAACCAGCTCAGAGCAGTGGGAGAAATCTGTGATGGCTTAATACTTTTTAGGTGTTTTAGGGTGAAACGCCCAGAACTGCCTTTATTTCTGGTTGCCTGATGAAGTGTGAATGAAAAATTAAAGGTCCTCATTTCAGGATGTATCATTTGAAATAGATTTCACTGTGCAGGTAGAGAAAAGGCAACCTGGAAGCACAGGGGTGCCCTTTCTGGGTATTTCCAAGAACTTTTTCCAGAGTTGTTCTCCTGTGTATCTTGCACCTGCAGATATCCTTTGCAACCTTAATGAAAGGATTTTCTTGGAGAAACCTGGAGGGGGTAAAAAAAAAGCCATCAGAAAAGCTTTTATTTGAAACCTTTTCCTTAACAAATGTCAAATCTAAAAGCAATTGTTGAAGTATTTCAGTGGTCTGCTGTGGTGCCAAAGTTGTCTTGTATAACTTGGAGCTGGGGAACTAAGAAATGAAATTGTTATTGCACTTCTATGCAACAGTTTTAAACAGCTTAGGATTTTAAAAGGTGGGGTTTTGTTTGTTGAGCTCTAAAGCCCTGATATTCTACAGGAAGCGGATCTTGTTAGAGCAGTTGATTAAGGCTGGTCAAAAAAGTCTGCTCAGATACAAAAATGAGATAGATGCAGGGTTTTGTTGGGGTTTTTGCCTGGTTGTCAGACTGAACTCTTCCCTTTTTAAGTCAAGATGTTAAAATTTGGTTGAGCTTTTGCAATGACCTGACACTTGAGGATTCGAACACCCCATGTCCCCACCATTCCCTCTGAGGTGGATCTCCCAGGGCAGACATCTCTCATGTACACATTCAGTTTCCCATTCCATGGGCAGAAGGGGAAGCCTTGGTGCATCTGGGGAGATGGTCTGACCTTGGACCATGGCCTGTGAAATACCAGAGTTAAATTTATACCAGGAAGTTTTCTGACCAGCTTTAATTTATGCACATCAAATTTTCTGGGCCTTCGTTTTGCATCTTTCCCAGCTGTTTGGTGTTACTGATTTCAGTGGCATTTCTCAATGTGCTAATCAGCAGGAAGAGGGGCAGCAGAACTGGACTGCAGTGATCAAGGACAGCTGCCTTTGAGAAGCTTAACACTTTGCTCCCTTTCATCTGCACCTCTCTTAATAACAGCTCATGTTTTTCCAGTTGAGTGGAAGGGGGTTACTGTGAGTCTGGAAAATGATGTGTTGATTCGCAAAGCAAATGTGTTGTTATGGGAAATCTGTGGTGTTCAGTACTAAAAGGATTTAATCATGAGGGCTGCTAAGCTTTGTAGTACTCGATTTGTTTTCAACAACATATTTAATTCTATACTGTCCTCCCTAGAACAAAAAGGATATGGGTAAGTTTGGTACTCCAGAATAAATGTAAATTCTGATTTTTGTATCTGATTGCTCTGTAGCTAGATATCCTTCCCTGAAATCAATAGAGTTGCTCTAGATTTATGGTAGTAGCTGAAATCTGAGTCTGATGCTCAATGTTTTGAACTTGATGTCGTCTTTCAGACACAAGCAACAGATTATTGGTAATGCCTTCCATTTATTATTTGTCCTGTCGCTGGAGTATTGCTGTCCTACTGCATATTGAAGGTGCCTAACTTGTACTGCTTGTGAACAATTGCTTATATGTGAATTCTGTGTTCAGTCCTGGGCCAGAGGGGGAAGTATTTACCATAAACTCTCAGCAAGCAATGTGAAAACTTTAATTCTCTTTTCCTTTGAGTGCTCAGCACGTGTTGCTGCAGGTTTGTTGCAGTCCATAACTGTGCTGTTTTATGTATCACGTTAGGGACCAAGCCGAAACTTGCTGCTCAATGGGAAATCATACCCAACAAAAGTCCGATTAATTCGTGGTGGATCCATGCCTCCAGTGAAAAGGAGGAGGATGAACTGGATTGATGCACCAGATGATGTTTTTTACATGGCCACTGAAGAAACCAGGTAGGAAAGATGGTCTTTCAGAGGATTTGAGGGGAGGTCTTCTGGTTTGTGGGTGCTGCAGCTGGTGGTGTGGTTAGAGAGGGATCTCGTCAGCAGATCTGCTGTTACCAACTGAATGCAGAGACCAGTGCTGGTGCTGAGGTGGGGAAGGGGTGGGGAATACCTAATCATGCACTTACATTCCAGAGAAAGCAGGCTCTTCTTCTTCCAGAGCAGTTGCTGTGGGAGATGGGCACAAAGGGAAGGAAGACTGAGGTAGGAAGTTCACCTGGTTCAGACCCATCACTGTCCTTGGAGATCCCATCAGAAGGGGACAGCACTGGGGCTTCCTGGCTCACGGGTGACACTGAGAAGCAGAACCTCCTATACACAGAGCTCTGAATGCCCTCTTGCAGGCTGAACTCTCTTGTATTACTCCTCAGAACATCTCCACATGTCTGGATGCTGAAACCTGCAAGTGACAGGGAGTTTCCATGGGCTGAGTTGACTCATTTCTTTGGTGGTTTACATTTGCCACCAGTAGCGGTGAGATTTATCCCTGCTGTATCCATCTGCCTCCTTTTGTGGTACACTGCTTCTTCAAGTCCTTCTTGTTGGTCTGCCCACAGGATAAAAATAGTAAAAGAAACTTTCCTTGTGTGAGTTTCACTTAAAACTCTGTTTACAGACTGCTGACAGAGTGGTAGAAACTATGTGACCTGATCCCTAAGGCAAAGCTTTTGTGAGCGTGTTCCTAGTATTCCTAGGATGGGAGGGTTGCTCCTGGGTGTGGTGAGAAGGTAAAGACACAGGCATGTGTGGTTTCCTCCCAAGAGCTTGATGCCTCTCTCCTGGGTAACCTTGAGGAAGGTCAGAGCAAAGCCACAGCCCTGTGTTCCAGCCTTCTGTGAGAGCAGAGGTGCTGTCTGGGTTCTGTCTCTGTCTGAACCCTTAACATGACTGAGGAGGTCAGGATTTTTGAGTGCTTTGTCTCTTCTGGTACTACTAAATTTGGCAGTACTCTGAGTCTTCATTTGTTCAGAATGAAGTTCATAGTCAAGAGTCCTGACATCTGCAAACTTCTCCTTGGCCTGCAAAGCATTTCAAATGTCAAGTAACTATTCTGTGGGCCTAGTATCAAAGATGGGCTTCATAGACAAGCTGAGACTAGTAACATTCAAGTTGCTAAGCACTGATCTATTGTATAATCAGATTTCAGTGCAGGAAACACCCTGTTAGAATTCAGAAGAAACATGGAATCAATTTCTCTGTCAGACTTGTTCCTATGGACACCTTTATTGCAACTGTCCGTTTCACACCACCTCATATCTTTGCCATGTCTTTCCCTTGTCCTTTCTGTGCCTGCAAGATGGTGTGAAAGAAAGCAGTGGAATTCCATATAAAATTGAAAATAAAGTGAGAGAAGTATTTAATTCTCAGGGGAAGCAGTTTCCTTATCACTGCTGTTGCTCTGATAAAGGGATCCTGTTACAGACCTGCAGCTCTGGCAGATCCACATGCCATTGAGGACGCAGGGTATGCAGTCTCTAATTCACTCCTTAGATGATCAAGGCTTGTTTCATAATCCTGCATCTTGGAAGCACTTTTTGACATCTTCAGCACCCAAGCCACATGAAATAGTGCAGTTGCAGGGTGTCAGTGTGTCAGTACAAGGGTCCTGCCCCTTGACCTGTACAGAGCAGTGACAATATTCATCAAGTGTGGTGTTGGTGACAACAATTTACTGTAAAGGCACAGAACCTTCTGCTCATACAGAACCACTGGCTGAGGCAGGAAAGATCAGTCCCACAGCAACCAGCACACCTCTAATGAAAATCGTGGTTCAGTGATAAACATCAGCTCAGTAAGATCTTATTGCTTCCATTTAAAAATAGAGAAAGAAAGAAAGAAAAGAAAAAAAATTCCAAGCTTCTTTGTGTGACAGCCATGCTGCTTAGCTGGCTGATGAGTGGTGAAAGGAGATTTTTGGCAGCCTGTAAAGAGCAGGGAAGCCTGAGCGATGGAGCATTGTCAGTGGCACGGGTTTAGTGTCGGGCATTTCACCTCTTAAGTTTTCCCTGAACCATCTGCTGCATTCCAGTGTCAAGAATGTAAGACTTGTTTGTGAGCTCTGAAACAATTTGAGCTTTGTGTTGGCTCCGTAGCAATAAATCTAGCTGCAGTATCTGCATATCATCCTCCAGCTGAGGGTCAGGCTGTGTTTTCAGTCACAGCAAGTAGGTTTTCCTGAAGTTTTACACGCTCCCTCTCTCCCCTTTTTGTGTAGCTCTGTTGAGAATGGTGCTGGAAAACTGTACAGCTCTGAGGGAGCAGTTTGAAAAGTTGGTGGAGTGAAAGGAATAAGTTTTTGAATTCAAGGCTCTCAGTAAGGAACTTGGCATTTGTAACTTGTGCAAGCGGAGGCAGCGAGTGACCTGATCAGAATCTAGAACTGCTGGGGGACGCCTTTCTGATGGTGGCACGGCTCACTGAGCACACGTGGGTGCTGCAAGGAGCTCTGCTGCCTAGGAGAGGATCAACTGCAGCCAAACGAGTCTTGGAAGAGTCATGATACCAAGATTTTAGTTTTTCTTGCCCTCACCACCACTTTGCCACCTTGTTCCCACCTCTCCTCACCCTTTAGAAAGCACTGGACAAATGGGGACACTGTGGAAACAAAAGATGTGTCTGTGTGTGTGTGTGATGCAGCAGCTTGTCCTGCTCAGTGGGCAAAAAAAACAAGTGAAGAGATGACCAAATCTGCCAAGAGGTGATCCAAAATCTTCAGCTGAAGTTGAGGATTTGTCAGTTCTGGTGGTGCTAAGGGTAAATTTTTGAGGAGAGGGGACGGGAAGTATTTTGACCACTTTCTGCAGCAACCATCACATCTCAGAGACAGAAGTCATAGCACAATGATAGGCATCAGCTCAGTATGAAAGTCTCTCTTCCATTGACAGATAAACGAAACCAACCAACCAAAAAAACAACACAACACATACAACACACAACCAACAAAAGGGAGTTTTGGGCCCAGTAATGTTCCCCAACCAGAACTGGGAGATAGTTGGCTGGGATGAGCCTGAAAGGGAGGGCAGTGCTGCCTTACCAGACCCTCCTTGTTGCCCGAGTTCCTGAGTGGGTGCTGGTGGACTACTGTTGTGAATATTTATTACTTTCCTTTCTAAACTCTCTGTGCCTTTGACCACCACAACATCGTCTGTAAAAGAATTCCTCATTTTAATTACATAGTACATTTTTTTCATTGTTGCTGTTTTTTTGGGGTTGGGTGGGGTTTTTTGTGATACTTCCTTTATCTCTAAACCTGGTATTGACAAAAAGAAATAAGCACAATCATTCAATATTGTCTCTGTGTAACTTATTTTGATAATTTTAAAACTTTGGTGTGTCCTCTCTCCCTTCTCTCTTTTTTTCTTTCTCTCCATGTGGAAAATGGCTTCCTGCATCTGATAAGATTTGTTGCCAGTCTTGTAAATTGTAGGGAAATCCTTAACCAAATGCGAGATGTGAATATTGCCCATTTCTGGGTTGGGCACACGCAGTGTGGGAGAAATAAGAGGGGAAAGCACCTTGTTGGTGTTCCCAGCGTGGGGGAAAGGTTCCAGTATCAGTTCCCTGGTTAGGGGCTGTCGTGGAGCTCCCCTGCACCGTCAGCCTTGAGGTGTAGCTCCATGGGAGATGGGTCCCCTGTGCAGAGGCAGCTGTGGGTGCCTGCCCAGGGCTGGGAATGGCAGAGTGCTCTGCACTGGCAGGTGGGAAGTGGCCAGCGTTGGCAGCAGAGGTGTGGTTGTGATTCCCACAGAGCTGCCTGCAGCACGTCCGACTGAGCAAAATAAATGCAAAATAAATCAGTGCTGTGGAAACTGTCCTGACTATTTCACATGTTATATTCACAGCAGGAGACCCTGGTCCTGCGAGGCTGGACCAGAATGCCTTCTGCTCTGCAGGGGAGGATTCAGGAATTTCCTCTTCACTGGGGGGGTTTATAAATGAGAAACTCTCCGTTTCCCAGGGCAGGCATTGCAGAAGGAAGTGTGAACGGGCAGCCGCTGTGTTTGCCAGCCTGGTTTCCCCTGGAGAAATGGAGAAGCCTCTGTAATCCGTTCCTTTCTTCCTTGCTGTCTGCAGGAAAATCCGCAAGCTGCTTTCCTCCTCCGAAGCCAAGCGAGCCGCCAGACGCCCTTACAAGCCCATTATCCTGCGGCCCATGCAGGCAGTGCAGCTCCGCCAGCCCATGAATGATGAGCCCATAATCATCGAGGATTAACGCTGGCGAGCGGCGCCCGAGGGCGGGGGATCTGCCGGAAAGAATCTCTCCTCCACTATCTACTTGAGTTTCCATGGCTACAGCATTGAACTAACTGTTGAAGAGAGGGAACTTTTGAGGAACTGTTTTGCATCTTTTAAACCCTTAAAAGGAACTCGGCCCTGCTCTGAGCCTCTGACCACAGACTGCTCTCTCTCTCTCTCACTCTCTCTCCTTCTCTCTCCTTTCTTTTTTTCTTATTATTTTTTCCTTTTATTTTATGGTCTTTTTTTTTTTTTAATTTTTGGTAGCCTCTTTTCCCTTTTGCTTCTACCCCTTTTGTAGACAGGGGAGGGAAAGTCAGTTTAACTTATTAAGAGAATGTGGACTAGTACTTTTTAGCTTTGTTTCCTCTTCTGATGTACGAAGAGCTAGAACCCTTCGTTTTGTGACTGAGCTCTCGTTGCAAAGCCATTTTTATGAGGCTGTGTTGTAAGATTTTTCTTTCCTTTTCTCTCTTTTTTTTTTAATTTTGTGGACGGTGCCATTTTTTTATTTCATTTAT
The DNA here is from genome assembly GCA_013398175.1 of Climacteris rufus. Lineage (NCBI taxonomy): Eukaryota > Metazoa > Chordata > Aves > Passeriformes > Climacteridae > Climacteris > Climacteris rufus. Next base: position 752,909 of record VZRZ01004550.1, read on the forward strand.
ATTATTTCTTTTGTAGATAAATTTCCGATCTTTAACTGATATTTGAAAATAGGAGCTGAAAGCCAGCCCCAGGTTCAGCCAGTTTTCTTTGGTCCTGTCCCTTCTGTTTTTTGGATCATTTTGCACAGCCAGTTGTGCTCATGCACAAGACAGAACCAACTCAGGCTGAGAAAGGAGTGAGCTAAGAACTGAAGAACCTTGCAGAACATTACACTAACGTTGTGTGCAGTGGAGCCAGGCTGCCAGAATTAGGTGTCCTTACTCTAGTTGCTCTCTGGGAGATGTGGCCTGTGGCGTTTCTCCCAGTAACCAGCAGTTTGAGTGCTGCCTTCTCTATGACATCTGGAGCCCTACGTGCTGTTAGGCCGCCAAGAGCCAGCAGTAGGCCCAGCAAGTGTAATGAATTGCTTTGCTCTGGCTCCAAGAGTCAAGTACACCAATGCCCAGGGACATTTTGCTTAGAACTCTGAACCTGTTTGTGCATCAGTGCTTTTGGACACGTTTCCCAGGATGAGACCTGGTTTCTCTTTAATTGCATTACTGTATGTTTCCCATTTTGAAGGGACTTTAAATTACAGCTGGGTTTTCATTTGAACATATTGTGTCTGAATTTAAGTGTTTTTTTCCCCCCTTGACATTTCTTGTGTTTGAGGTTTCTTGCATCTCTTGAACTTCTTACGTATTTGCAAGTCTGTATCATTTCTTTTCCATATGTCTTCTCATGGCAGTGCATTTGCTGGATGCCCTGCTTGGTTTTGAAAGGATGTAAACTATCATTTGCAACTTGTGCTGATCTGTACATGTACCTGCCTCAAGCAGACACAGCATGTAATAACCCCCAAGTCATTCCATATGTGTCAGCGGTGAGATGAGCCAAAGTTGTATTTGGGTTATCACAGTCCAACCGTGATTCTGTGCAACTCTGCTAACCCGCCGGGTTAGACGGGAAGGAATCCCCACAAAATGAAAACAATTCAGTTAACTTTACTTAATAAACCTGGAAAGTGAGCTTTTGTGAAACATCTGCTTTTTGTCTCTTCTGAAACAGCCGCCCTTGACTCGGGTTCCGCGTTGCCTGGTGCACACAGCTCCGCGTGTTCCTTTCCATCCCAGGGCTGTGTTCTGCTCTCCAGTGTCCCTGTGCCACCAGTGCTGTTGTACAGGGTAAGAGTCACTCACAGTTTGATTCCCCTTCTGTGCAGGTTAAACATTTCCAGTGCTTTGGATGGCATCTTCCTCCCTCCTCCCCTGAAACGTGGCAGCAGATGTGGGGCCGGGGCTCTGAATGAGCCTTTTGTCTGCAGTGGCTCGTGGTCCTGCTGCTGTGGCTGTGCCTCTGGCATGTGGCAGGGGGACATCCCTGGGGTCAGCAGCCCAGCCTGTGGGCAGTTCCAAACTTCTGCATAGCAGCGTGGACTCCGTGTTGGGTCTCCTTTGCTGCTCAGGAGTGGTAGGATTGACTCCATGGCTGTCAGTAGCTGTGCAGCTGGGCAGATGGAAGTGTATCCTGTACTACTGATCCGGGTTTCCTGTCCATGACTGAGAAGTGGGAAGGGACAGCCATTCCTGAAGGATGTGCTACTCAGGAAGGGCACAAAAGCTTCCAGGCTGCAGGACAGCACCAGTGACCATTGGCAGTTTTACTTTGTCACCATCTTTAGGATGTGGATTAGCCCTCTGTACATAAGAAACATCACGGCTGTGGGATGGTTTTGTAGCGCTTCTCTCTGAGAAGGAAAGCTCTCATATGGATTCCTTCCTGTAGCTAAAGGAAGTCTGAATAGATCACTGTCACAAACTCCACGTCTGCGTTGGCTCCAGCCCCTCTGCAGTAGCAGAGGGCCCTGCTGTGCCTGGGGGAGCTGTGCAGCCCCAAGTGCCGGAGCAGACCCGGCGGGTGCACTATTGATGAGCCAGGCGAGAGGCGGCTCCGGCCGCACCGAGCGCTCAGGAACCACTTGGGGGTGCCAGCCCTGCGGTTTCCAGCAACTTAAAAGCTTTCTTGGAGCAGCTCCAGAGATTGCTCTGGGAATGAGTCCAGGCAAGGAGAGAGAGCATGTCCTGTGCTGCCCTAACTTTGAAGGATCCTTGCGTGTCCTTCAATAGCGATGCAGTTTTTGGCGTGCGGTAGCAGACGCCGCTGCCATGTGTTTCACTGGCTTATGTTTGTACCAGCTTGGGAGGAGGGGCTGGAAGATCCCTTTAGCAATTGAAGGAAAGTGCTGGCTCTTGGGAAGGGCAGGGAGTGGTAGGTCCTGCCACTGACCTGTCCAAGCCTGAGGGTTCACTCTCTTAAGCTGCTGCTGTCACTAAGCCTCTCCTGTGCCGACCTCTCCTCTGCGTTCACATTCCTGGGCTGTTGCTGCAGGAGTTGCCTTTGGTTACTCACCCTCCTGCTCTAGAGCCTTGTCAAAATAAAACAACGTTCATACATCTGGGGCAATGTCCAAAATAGTTTCTGTGTCCCTTTCTCCCCTGCTTCCACCTCTGAAAGAGCCCCTGAGACTGTAGGGGAGAACAGAGCCTGGAGTTTGGAAGTGCTCACCCACCCGGAGCAGGTCAGATCTATGGGGATATAATAAGTTCTGCCAGGTGCATTTGGGTATTTTCCCTTAGCCACATGTCTCTGGCATCCCAATCCTTCACTTGCCTTTCTGCCCTGGAGATGTGGGAGCAGACATGTCACAGGCTCAGTGAGAGCCCAGGAGAAGGCTGTGCTCACGTGGATGGGGCATGCTGACCTCCACGCTCGGTGCCATGCTTACAATTTTACAGGCTTAAAGGAAGCAGGAAGCTGCTCAGGAAAGTATTGTAAAAACAAAACAGAAATCCAAACATTCCTACAATACTTTATGCCAAAATGCTTTTGTTACCGATTTTTTTTTAAGTTAGTTTTGGTATTTTGGGGGCTTTTCTTTAATGTTGCATTTTGCATTTTACAAGCTTGTCAGTAGCAGCTCCCTGTGATTTCTGCTTTGCTGCTGTAACATGAAGGCAGTGCCCTGACTGTAACAGCACTGTTGAAACAGTGTGAAAATAAGCAAAGCATGACCAAAACTAACAATTCTGAACCTGGCATTCTTGCTGTGGGAGGAGGGCTGTAACTGGGACACTACTGGAGAGTTGTAAAGCAAAATACACGCTGAAATTTTCTTTTGAAATGGAAATTTGGAGTCGGTGCCAGCTCTGCTGTGGGCTCTGGCTCTCTGTGCAAGTGTTATACAAGCCAGACCTTGGGAAGCTGGAGAGGCTCTTTGGGATGGTTGGATTGCGTCATGGTGGAGCTGCTTCCCACTGCCAGGGGAGGAGGGGGCACCTGCCTGTTCACAGGGACCACGGGATGAGTAGTGGCGTGGGAGGTGTGCCAGCCTGGGGGATTTCTGGGAAGAGCACAAATGAAATCTGGCAGATTTCATTAGACTGAGGAGAAGGAAGGAATTTGACTGGACCTTGAATCTTTTCTATTTTTCTTAATCCATCAAGAGGGCACAGACTTAAAAACACCATTAACACAAATAAGCTTTGGCAGCAGCATTAGAGGGAGAAAGGAAAGATCCCTGCAGGAAGGCAAGTCGAGGCATGACAGCCCTCTCTAGCTGGTAAGAGAGGGTTTGTTTGGGGGTTTTCCTGTGAATGTACTTTTTAGTAGTGCCTTTCTAGGTGAGCCTGCAAGACCCAACAGTGATGGGATCTGCTGTGATGCCCATCTTCAGAATATGAACATGTCTTGAGTGTGGGTGGTGTTTATTGCCCTCCCCAAGCAAGGAGGCTGGTGTGGCCCATGTCCCCCTGTCCCTGCTGCCCTGGCTTCCCTTCCTGGGGACTGACAGAAGAGTTTTGCCTGCTCGACCACCTTTGAAGCCTGGTGAAAGACTTGGTCTCTGATGATCACGTTTCACCCATGCAGGAGGAGGAAAGCTGCCTCAAGAAAAGACACACAGTAAATTCAGATGGGTTGTGGGGCTGGGGCTTGTCTCCACCTCCTCTTCAGCCTGGAAGAAAGGCAGGCCAGGTCAGGGTTGAAGCACACTTGATTCCTGCCTTGGGCTTTGCAAGTTCATTCACCACATTCCTGGAGCGAGTATGAATAACATAAATTCAGCAACTTTTTGCAGACAGCTTCCTCCCTTCCCTCCTGCAAGGGGACTCTCCACCTGGATCCAGTGCTCCGTGGGATGCTGGCAGTGTCACGGGGAGCAGATTTACAGGTCCTGGCTGGAGGGTTTCAGCCAAGTCGGGCTCATTCAGAGATTTTCCATCTGAGCAGGAGCGAGTTTGTTCCCCCTGCCTGTGCCTTGGCTGCCCCCAGGCAGGACACGTGGGAGGGGAGCGTGTGGATAAGGAGCCAAGCCGGATGTGTCCTTTCCCTGCATCCCAGGAAGATGCCCATGTCTGGCTGGGACCAGGAACAAATGCATCCTAGTGGGTGGGTGATGCTGAAGGAGAAGGTGGTGGCACGGGGATGTTGCAGCACTCAGGAGCTGCTGGATTCTGTGTGTCCAGCCCCTTCCCTACCCAAGGAGCTCACCAAGAGTGTGATGTGCATGTAGGGCACAGACATATGAAGGCTGGGCAGCCGCTGTGCACGCTTTTCCTGCTTTTGTGCTGGCCCCCACAGTGATATTGCACCATGGCCAGCCCGACCTCTGGCCACAGCATGTCCAGGGAGGGCCATGGCACTGGGAGGACTTAATGATAAACTGCCCTGAGCTGAACTTTGCCACTGAAACCTGAGTCTGAGCACAGCCTGTTCCATGGGACACCCTTCCCTGGAAAAGCTGGGGACAGCCAGCAGTGCCAGCCTCCCCACCCCACCTGGCCACTCTGCCCAGCTGCACACTGCAGTCCCACCACAGCTCTGCCCGGGTCTGAGTGCTGTGCTCAGGTCTCTCCAGCTGTTTCCTGCCTTTTTTTGGTTAGAGCACTGCGATCCCACCGCACGGAGGTGTCAGACCTGCTCCGGGGAGGTTCACACCAAGTGCCGGCATCCTCGGCATCTGCCTGCAGCCTGCTGGGCCTCTCACCTGCCCCGGGCGGGCTGGCAGCCACAGCCCCTTGGCAAGGGGTGCAGGGACAATGGGGACATCCATTCCAGGTCGCAAGGACAAGAGGGGTATCTGTAAACCTGTTTATTGCAGGCGTGACAGCGCTATCGGCCCTGCCTGATTACGGCAGGGGCTCGGATGCCTTTTAAAGGAGAGGAGCGACAAGTGGATGGTTGGAGCAGCCGATAAGGGGCGCCGGGGCCGGGTGCTGATGTGCCGAGCCCTGCTCGGTGGCATGTGCTGCCTGACAAGAGCCAGCTCCTGCCAGCCCTCCCCACGCTCGTCCCCTGCTCCTCCATCTTCCCGTCTCTTGCTAATCCTTCCTAAGCCCCTGTGCTGCCCTTCCCGAGCCGTGCACTGATCCCGCAGCCGCTCCTCGGCAGCACGGCTGGGCAGCCGGCAGCGTGGGCCGTCCCCTCCGGGTGTGGCTGCCTCCCCAGCCCAGCCAGCCCCGGGCTCCTTGGGCTGGGGGACGGTTTTGCCCTGTTCCAGGCAGGGTGCTGCCCTGCTCGCCCTCCTGTGCAGCCCCAGCTCGGGATGTGGGACAGCCAGATCCAGGCTGGCAGGCACTGCATATCCAGGAGGGCTGTGGGGAATAAATGAAATAAGAAATAAAAGTTTTGCCAGGTTTAGTGAAAGGCTCCTTCTGTCGCATCCCTGAGCACCCACAGGGAACTGCTCCCAGTCCACGAAGGGAAGCCCAACCAGTGTTTACATGAAACTCCTGCCCAATGCAAGGACCTGAGGCAAAACATGGGTATGACTAGGGCGGCCCATGGGCAGTGGCTGTCACTTGCCACCAGCCCCTGGCTGTGGGCTGTGTCTGGGGCTGCAGGAGCTTCAGAGGTGAGAGGAGGCTGCAGGGCGTCACACTGGGGTTACCCTGTCATGTGGGACAGAGGGCCCTGGGCACGGGGTTGCACACAATGCACCAGCCAAGGGTCTGTGGGTCACCTACAGATCATTGATCTCTGGGCATACCCAGCCAGCAGCAGTGGTTTTTCCCATAACCTTTTTATTGGGTATTTTTTCCCCCAGCTTCTTCTTGCCATGTAACAAATCCAAGGAATCTTAGGTGCCAGAAAACATGAGAGCAGAGGAAGGCTTTCCAGCCCCAGCTCCCCATATGAGCAGCTTTGTCTGGGTCCATGAGTTTTTGTGGTATTTGTATCTGAATGAAGAAGAAAGAGCTGAGGGGAGTCGGCGCTGGGATGGGGAGAGAGGTGAGCCAAAGGAGAGGCAGCCTGGGGGGAGTTATTCTTTATTTATTCCTTACTTTCCCTTAATCTCCATGCAAAGCTCTCTGGTTGACCTGCCCTAGGCAGAGGTCCCAGGCTCGCGCCTTTCACAGGCTCCCGGTGGAGGCAATCCCCGCTCCAGGGCCAGGGCCAGGGCCAGCCCAGCACGCCCAGCAAAACCTCCCCCGTCTCACAGCCCTGCCGGGTCCTGAGGCAGTTGTTGCTGCCCAGGGAACGGCTACAGGCACCACATTTAGGATGTGGGCTTGCTTCGGTCTCATCCCACACAGAAAAGGGGATGCTGCAGGGATGTAGCTCCTGCTCTCCACGCAGCATCCCTGGGGAAGTGGCTGGGTTAAAAGCCCCCACTTTATCACGGAGGGTGCTCTGTGGAGGACAGCACGGCCCCGAAGTGGGTAATTGAGGGCACGGCCAGATCAGCGCAGATCCAACCTCAGAGCCCTCCGGGCGATATGTGCTGTGTGCTGGGCCGGGGAGCCAGCTGCCCTCAGCAGCTCGGGAAATCCCGAGGCTGCGCGGGGCCGGCGCCACTGGAGGAAAATGGGTCACCTCCTGCCACGGCCACGGGGGCCGGGACACGGTCCCCCCGGCCGGGACAGCCCCGGGCACTGCTGCAGGGGGCATCGCCCATGCCAGAAACCTGCCCCGGCTGCTGAAAGGCGCCTTTGTCACCCGCTGCCAGGGAAATTCCAGCTCAGCCCTTGGGCACGGATGGGGCCCACAAATTTCTGATGGAAAATGCATCCTGTGGCGAAAATTACTCCCCAGCCCGGGTATGAATGTGCTGTCGGGGAGAGGCACGGCGGGGTCAGGGGTGCCCCTCATGTGCCACTGCATCCCTGCCCACACCCTGCATCCCCCCAGGAGCAGGCTGTCCCCCAGAGAAGCTGGGCCATCCCTGCTTGCTCAGCCTGTGCAGCCCGAGTCACCTGTCCCCGAGGTGCCAGGACATCCCTGCCCGCAGTGCAGGAGCATGCCCAGCCTAAATCGGGCCAGATTAAGACACGACTAGCTAAAGCCACTTTGCTCCTGAACGAGCATATCCGCTTGGGATTTAGCGCATTTGCAGGCAGGGATTCACACCTTTAGGTGATTTGTCTTAATTACCCCCAGCCTCTATGTGTGAAAAGCCCTTGGCCGGCAAGGGCCGTCTGGCTGCCGGTTCTGCAGCGTGGCAGAGCACAAGGTGTCTCCTGTGGCCACCACAAACACAATTGGGTGGATGGAGCCTTCTTCCTCCTTCTCTTGCACCCCTCAGCCCCCAGGGCTGGGACACCGGCTGAGATTTCCTATGAATGTGAAGGGTCTGGACAGCAGACCCTTTCCAGGATGTCCCTGGATGTGTGGGAGAGGAGCTGCTGCGGGCACAGGGGTGCTGCCGGTGCTGTGCTGGCTGCTGCCATGGGGTGCTTGAGGGCTGCAGACACCCCGGGTACCGCAGAGAGACCCACATGAGCGCCGCGGGGCTGTGCAGGCACAGGCAGCTGCTCTCCCAGGAATCAATAGTTCCACAAATCCCCAGCTCCTGCCCTGCCCTGGTGGCTGCGGGGCTGGGCTGGGACACGCTGGTTCCGTGATGGGACATGCGGGGCCGAGCCGCCCCTCCCCGGGGCGCCCCGGAGGCACCAGTGCCACCTGCCCCTGCGCAGGGACCCCGCCGGCCACAAAGCCACACATTGTTGTGACAGCAGCTGGGCGAGGAGTGACAGGGATGCCTGGGCCTTCTAACCCAGCAGGGTGCAAGGGCGATGGAGAAGCCCGCTGTCAAGCATCGCCGTCCCCTCCGGCCCCACGCACTCGCCGGCCGGGTCACTCTGTCCCGTCCCGGAGCCCCGGGTTCCCTTCCCAAGGCTGTCTTTGCGCCGGGGGCCGCTTGGCAGCTGCACCAGCTGCCGACAGAGAAAGGAATTCAGTGACAATGGCGGCGGAGCAGAGCCAGGCTGCCGGCTGATGAATAATGCAGGGCTGCGCTTGCGGAGCCGCAGATGTCCTGTTTACCAACACAGGGCCCAGCCGGCCGGGCAGGGAGCAGCCCCCGGAGCTGCCCGGCCACGGGCCCCGTCCCCGCTGTCCCCAGCCCTGCACAGCCCCGCCGCGGGGCAGGATCCGCCCGGGCGGGCACGGAGGGGCTCCCCGGGCGCAGGGGGGTTGCACCCCGCTGTGGGGCTCGCCTGCCTCGCCATAGCACCGTGGCTCCTTGAGTATCCCCGCCACGGCTTCACGGCTCCCTGAGCATCCCTTTGCAGCCGGAGGGGTTTGGAGATGGGAGTTTCCATGGCAACGGAGCGGAATGGCGCCGGGAGCCGGGGGATGCGGGCGCTGGAGCCGGGCAGCGCTCAGGGCTGGGGCGGGGACGGGGGGGAGATGCCCGAGCCCCTCTGCGGCGGCTGGCCCGGGACCGCCGCCCTCCGCTCCTGCCCGGGGGGCGGCTGCTGGGCGGGGTCGGCCGGGGGGGCTCC
>VZRZ01004550.1:769271-784713 GCA_013398175.1 Climacteris rufus
GGGGGGGGGGACATTGGGGGAGCATCTCATATCACGGGAGCAGGAAGGAGCTGGTGTGGGCTGTGGCCAGCTATGATTGCAGTGGCCTCTGGAAAACATCCGCCGGGAGCTTCCTCCTCGCTTTGTGGCCGTGGCCATGACGGCGCTGGGTCGGGGCGGCGGGGGGAGCTGGGGTGACGCAGCCGGAGCTCAGCCCGGCCTGGCTGTGCAGCCACTGTGACAAAGCCCAGTGGTTCTTTGGCCCCGCGCCCCTGGCTCGGCTTTCAGCCCATCACGCTCCGTTTGCCTCCCTGCTCAGCCCGGGAGGCTCCCGTTCCTGCCGGCAGGGCTGGGAGCAGGCAGGGCTCCTCCAAGGGCCCCAGGGCAGGGGGGTGCTGGGACCTCTGCATTCCTCTTGTTTTTGGGGAATTCTTGAGGAGCTGAGGGATTTGAGGGCTGTGTACCCTGGGGCTGGTTCTCTGCTCCCAGAGACAGATGAGGGCTGCAGAGGAAAGGGAGGGCAGGTCCAGTCCTGGCCCCTTCCTCTTGTGCTGCCTGCGGTGAGGGGCTGGGGTGACACAAGCCCTCCTGAGCCCCTGGGCTTGGAGCCAGCAGGGATTTGCCCTGGCAACTTTGGGCAGGCAGGCAGGCAGGCACAGACCCCTGGCTGTGGTGGGCCATCCCTTCATCCTGCTATCTGCTCCCTCCTGGATTTGGTTCAACAGCTTGGATCCATGCGTGGCATCACCAGGAGGTGGGTTTGGAGCTTCTTCCAGCTGATGCCAGTCCCCGAAGTCCATCTTCCATGTGCTTGCTTGGGGATACACTCAGGAATCTCCTTTGCACCCTGGTGCAAGGGCTCTGGCTCTGCCCTCTCGCCACCAGCCAGCCTGCTTTGCGCTGGGGTTGAATTTTTGGGTGGTGATGGCATTGTTTGGGCTTATCTTGGCCCTGCGGCATGCCCCGGATGCAGCTGTTTGCCTTGGGAGGAGGGTGGCTCTGGCAGCCAGGACCTGCCCTTGGGGAGATCTTGACCCCCATCCTGACTGGATGCAAACAGGTGACATTTGCTGAGGTCCTCGGGGGGAAACCCGACATCGCGGAGGAGGTCTTCTCGTGGAGTGGGGCCGGCTCCGATTGCACTTTTATTTGCTTGTTAAATATTTTATTTGGCTCTCCTGATTTAGTTTTACGGTGGCTTTAACGGGCTCACACTGTTTTCCAGCTGTCTCTGCACATGTTCAGGGCAGAGGAAGGGCCAGCAGCCCCCGGCCCCCCAGGAGCTGGGAGGCAGAAGGGAGGCTGCAAGGCTGGGGATGCAAGGGGAGCACTGGCAGCCTGTGCTGCCTCCCAGGGTGCTTCTGGAGACGCACAGCTCAGGGCCAGACGGAGGGATTGCATTCCTATAACCAGTCTCAAAGCCTTTGCCTTCCCTGAATTTGCCCACTGCTGCTTTGAAACTGTTTCCAGTGCCAGCAGCGAGTTGCTCCACAGCTTCGTGGCCATGGATGGTGCCTGCGAACCCATCTGCACGTCCTGCCTGTTCCCGGGCTGGGGGCCAGGGGGGAGCACCCGCATGCCCCAGGGACAGGTGTTTTCCAGGGCCAAATGTCCATCCTGGGTGACAGTGGAGGCTGTCTGTCATCCCGTCTTCCTGGGAGCAGCACCGGGAGCATCTCTGGCTGAGGGCTGGATCTGCAGCTCCCTGGGGAGAGGCCGGGTGTGCGTGGGGGAGGAACGGGCGGGGTGGGCATGGAAACGCCAAATATTTGAATGGGAGTGAAGTCATTCCGGGTAACGTGGCGGGTAAAAATAGACGCGGGGAGTAGGGAGGAAAATGCTACCGTTGCTGGACTGGTGTGTGGGAAAGGGCGGCTGTGGGATGGCGGCTGGGGGGGTGTCCTGCTTGCACCTGGGATAGGGTTACTTTTCTTCTTAATAGCTGGTGCAGTGCCAGGAGGGGTCAGAGGCTGGAGGGGCTGTGCCCATGTCCCCCAGGGCTGCAGGGGCCCTGCGGGCTGCAGCAGCGCGGTCCCTGGTCCCTGCAGCGCGGCTGATGTGCAGTGTGCCAGTGAGCAGCCCCTCTCGGGTACAGCCCCCCTTGGTTCCCACAGCCTGGTGTCCCCAGGGGCTGTAGCAGGTGCTGTGCAGTGGCTCACCCCTCTCCCGTGTCCCCTGCAGCCGAGAAGGTGTCCTCCCTGGGCAAGGACTGGCACAAGTTCTGCCTGAAGTGTGAGCGCTGCAACAAGACCCTGACCCCGGGCGGGCACGCCGAGGTAAGAGCTGCCGGGGCGGGCAGGGCGGGAGCTGTGCTGGCTTGCAGGGGGCCCGGTGGGCTCTCCAGTACCCCAGGGACGGGAATCCCAAGAACAGGGTTGGGGCAGGTACCTGGTGCCACGTGGATGGGCTGTCCTTGCAGTAGGCGAGCCCAGGAGAGCGCACTGTGGCTTCAAACGCTGCGGCTGCAACTCACGGCGCTCCTGTGCACAGCCCTGGGCAAGCCACAGAGTGGTGCTGGCACCACGTGTGGTGTCCCGGCCGTGCCACCCTGGTGCGGGCAGCTGCGGTGGGGCTTGGCACGCCCCAGTAAGCACTTGAAGCTCCGTGCACTGGGCAGACTTGTTTGGGCGTCACACAGGCTTTGGAGGCGTGTGGGCGCTGAGAGCCTGCGCTGACCTGTGGTTAAAAACACCAAGAATGGCCTGGGTTGCCATGGTGATGAGAGCTCGGCACCGGTGCTCTCTGTGCCCTGGGGCTTGTGCTGAAGTGTGATGCCACCGCCACCACCCAGCACCTGTGAGTGTGGGGGTGCCCTGCCGGCGCTGGCAGGTGCTCAGGCTTGGGAACAACTGTGTTTTCCTTGTGCAATGTCCCAGCGTGACACCCGGCGCCCTGGGTTGGCACAGCACCTGTCATTCCACGGTGTCACCAGCTCCTTAGCTGGGTTTAGCAGGCGGCACAGCTGGGGAGCAGCAGGGACAGCTGTGCTGGTTGCCACCAGCCGCCGGGGGAAGCGGGGCTGTCCTGCTGGCGAGGCCGGGGCTGTGCGGGTGGGGCTGTGCTTCAGGCCGGGTTAAGCCCAGAAGATTTGTTCCTTCTCCATATAAGGCTGGATTCTGTTCCCATAGGGGACGGCAGCCAAGCCCCACTGACTGTGCCGACAGCAGATTTGGCCCTTCCCTGCTTTTTCTCCCTCCTTTTGAGGAGGTTAGGTTGGAAAGGTGTCGCGGGGAGACCAGTTAAATGTTTACCCTCCCCTCTGGCATGGTAACGCTGTGGGCACACTCATATTTATGCCTTGCAATATTTTGCAGCTGCTTTTGGCCAGCCCACAGCCTTCTCGCTCCCCCAGCCTTACCTCTGGCTGTCCCAGCCCTCGCCTTTGGCACGGCACCTCTGCTCAGCTGCCACCCTGCCCTCTGTGGGCACGGAGTCCTTGCCTTGGAGCATGGGGGATGGACGGCAGGAGCAGGGCTGAGATGCTGAGTGGAGCCGAGCAGGCAATGGGGTGGGATCCTGCCTGAGAATGGGCTCTCAGCGAGTTTTCTACCCAGGGCAGTGTGTGTGGCAGCCCTGCTGGCCCCCTGCTCCAGCCATAAACACTCTTTCTTTTCTCTTGGACTCGGTTCCAGCTGGCCCATGAGAAGTGGCTGCGGAGAGTTCCGGGGCTTATCGCCTGCCTCACGCCTTCCTGTGATAATCGCCCCAGACGATAGTGGGGTCCCGAGCAGCTGGGCTGGGACCAGCGCCCACACGGGGCCTCTGATCTCAGGCCAAGCGAGGGGGAGGCCCAGCTCTGTGCTCCCACGGTGCTCTGAGCCCCCGAGAACGGCCTGGCTGTGCACAGCACGCTCAGAGGGTGAGGTGCTGCCTCGCTGGGTCCCGGTGCCACAGCGCTGGGCTGGGGGGTGACGGTGCCTCTGGGCTGAGCTGCCTGGGGTGCTGGTGCTCCAGCCCCAGAGCGTGGCACGTACAGAAGAGCCAGAGTGGTTGATGCAGGTGAGACCCCTGAGTGCTCAGGGCGGGTGATGCTGTTGCTGCAGACCCACAGCTGGGTGTGTTTTAGGGTGTAGGCATGGCCATGGTGGTCTCTGAACACCAGTGGGGATGAAAGTGCTCCTGAGGGAATCATGGTCACTGCTCAGCATCCTAACACTCCCCTCTCTCCCCAGCACGATGGGAAGCCCTTCTGCCACAAGCCCTGTTATGCCACGCTGTTTGGCCCCAAAGGTACGTCCATGCCCCCTCATGCCTGTCCAGCTCAGGGCTGCAGGAGGGGCCATGTCCCATCCTCCTCACTGGTGGCCCCAACAACATCCCAGAAGCCAGGCTAGCATGGGCTGAGCATCAAGCCAGCAAACAGCAGTTCCAGCCCTTCTGTCCCCTTGTGTAGAGGGAGAGAAGAGCTGCTGGATGGAGGGAAGAAGGAAAGGAGGGCGGGAGGAATCCATTCTGACAGCTGCCCTTTTTTTTTTTTAATATATTTAAAAAACAAATTCCCATTCAGACAGAAGGTGGAGTCACTCTCCTATCCCAGATGTGGCTGGAGAAAGCCTGGGCCAGGAGAAAGCAGCTGTGGCTGAGGTGCAGCAGTGGCCCTTGGCTCAGCAGGGTTCAGGGAGGGGGGACAGGGGGCTGGGGGGAAGATGGAGCCCCTGAGTGCTGCCAGGCCACCGCAGCCCCTGTGTGCCCTGCAGGGGTGAACATCGGCGGTGCCGGGTCGTACATCTATGACAAGCCGCAGATCGAGGGGCAGACTGCTCCGGGACCCATCGAGCACCCGGTGAAGGTGGAGGAGAGGAAGGTGAATGCTGCACCTCCCAAGGGACCCAGCAAAGGTGAGGGGCAGGACAGGCAGCCTGGCCCTTTGCTGTGCTGGGCAGCCGGTCCAGAGCCACCACATTCGGTGATGGTTTGGTGGGGGCTCCTTCATGCCCCTGTGTCCTGGCTGCGTAGTTCCCCCACTTCCCATGCTCCTGTCCTCTTTTCTTCCAGCCTCCAGTGTCACCACCTTCACTGGAGAACCCAACATGTGCCCACGCTGTGGCAAGAGAGTCTACTTTGGTAAGCCCCATGGGGTGGCATGACCTCGGGCTGGCACGGCCCCTTGGGGCTGGGGCTCTGTGCAGGAACCTTGGGGTGTGCCATGCTTTGGGGCATGGAAAGAGACTGGGAGCAGGGTTTGGATCAGAGTGGGGGTTGCAGGTGCAGAGGGATGTGCCTGAGGAGCCTTCAGGGATGGGTCCTCTTGGATGTACTCCCTGGATACAGGGTTTTATCGTATTGCCTGCTGTCAGCTCCCATGTGGTAATAGCCATCCTCAGCTGCCCTCTGTCACCTGCGAGGCAGCAGGGGGGTGGGAGCGATGTGGGAGGCTGCAGATTCTGAGGGTTCTCTCAGGATTTTGTGATGTCCCCTTGGGGAGTGCTCCCCCTCAGCATGTTGCAGAGGCTGGTGTGAGCCTCCCTCCTTGTCCCACTGCAGCCGAGAAGGTGACTTCGCTGGGGAAGGACTGGCACCGCCCCTGCCTACGCTGTGAGCGCTGCAGCAAGACACTGACCCCGGGAGGCCACGCCGAGGTAAGGCTGCCCCAGCCCCCAGAGCCCTGGGGCACACCTGGGGATGCCAGGGGCATGGCTGAGGTGTGCCAGGCCATCCCGATGGGCCTTTGCAGGAGGGCAGGGCTGGGAGGAGCAGATCCTCAGCCTGGGGAAGTGCTGGGGTGTCTGCAGGGGACAAGCAGAGTGAGAGAGCTGTCCAGCGAGGTGGGCGTGTCCTGGGGTCTGCACTTTCCCTGGCCTCCCACCCCAGGTGACAAGCTTGTCTCTCTGCCCCGCACAGCACGACGGACAGCCCTACTGCCACAAGCCCTGCTACGGGATCCTCTTCGGCCCAAAGGGTGAGTGCCTGGGGGCAGCTGGCGTGGGGAGCCAGCCCAGGGGGACGTGCCCTGCATGGGCTGCCACTCTCGGTGCTCATGCCACCACCCAGAGGGGCCATCTCCCCGGAGCATGCCACCTTCCTGCTCAGGTCCTCACCCTCCTGTATCTTGCCCCTGCAGGTGTCAACACCGGAGCTGTGGGAAGCTACATCTACGACAAAGACCCTGAGGCGAAGAACCAGCCCTAGACGGCACCGCCTCCCTGCACGCTCTGTGCCCCTCCTGTACTAACCTTCTGCTCCCAGCCGGAGCTCACCCTCACCAGGCTGGCCACGGAGCTGTGCCCTCTCTGCTGTCTCCACTCCGGGCAGGACAGCCCTGCCCCTGGGTTATCTGTAGTCTCTAATATAAGCTTCAGTGTTTCAAGGCAAAGGTAGAAGGTATCTCTGGTGGTTCCCAATGCGCTCTGCCCTCCCCAGCCCTTCCAGCAGCCCCCTGAGTACAGGAGGCAGCGGGGCAGGGGTGAGGCTGTCACTGTGTGCAGGGACGGCAGGTGGCACCGGGGGAGGCTGCTCTGTGCTGTGCCTCAGCGCTGGGGTGGTGGCTGGGGATCAGGGTGCCCAGCCCTCTTCCTCACCAGCTGCTATATGTGACACCTGGCAGCACTGCCCTTCTCCCGGCCCTTCTCGGGCTCCATGCCCTGGCTCCCTCTCCCTGGGGCCCACAGCTGGCCCTGTTCACTCTTGGGTCTGGCACCTCCCTACATCCCAATCCTTGAATCCCTGTAGGTGCCCCAAGCTGCTCTGCAGGCTGGTTTAGGTTGGTGCCCTCCCCAGCCTGATCCCCACTGGAGGCAGAGCCTGTGCTGGGGGGACCTGGCAGCTGCAGCCCTGCTGGAGGGGGCCTCTCCTCTCCCCGCCTTTGGAGAACAGAGCGCATTGGGCTGGCGGCTTGGCAGCAGGACTTCCCCTGCTTCCCAGAGCCAGAGGTTTCTCATTGTTGTTGTTTATTTATAAGCAGTTGTAAATGTGCCCCTTGCTTTGGAGAATGACACCCCCTCTCACCCGTCCCCCCGTGCACACCCAGCCCTGCTGCTCCCCAGGAGATCAGGGAGGGGGCTGGTGCAGGGGCCCCACCAGGGCAGCGAGCCCTGGGTGCCAGCACCCTGCTCTCTCCGGGCTCTCTGCGGGGCTGACTTTTGTTATTTGCTGACAATAAAGGTTTTGAGAGATGTGTTGTGCAGCTCAGCTCGGAGTGGAGGCAGGGGAAGCTGTACATGCCACACAGCATCCCTCTGGTCCCAGGATGGGGTGGGATCCTGCTGCTGCAGTTCTATCCCAGCTGACTCCTCCTGGGGCCAGACTGAGCTGCCCAGGCCTGAGCTCCTCTTGGTGCAGCACAAGCCACGGTTGCTCCCTGGGCTCTGACCACAACGGGCTTGTGGAAAGTTGTGCTGGCCCTGCAGAGGGGATGGGATGGGGTCCTTCCCAGCTTTGGAGGGTGGAAAACTAATGGAGAGAAGTTATGGAGCAGGTGATACTGTTCCCCCAGCCTGGTTTGCTGAGCAGGCACAGTGCCTGAGCAGGGCTGTCCCTGGGAAAGCTCAGCCTGGCAGCAGCGGGGCAGGAATGCAGCGTGAGGGCATTGGCCACCCCCTGCCCCCAACCCCAGGGAGCTGCCATGTCCCCAGCCAGATGCCAGCCCCACTGCCAGGCCTGGTTTTAGACATCTTAGCTATTCCCCCTCGGCGCTGAGCGTCTGGAGAGCGAGGCACGGGGGCTGGGGCTGCCAAGGCAAACAGCGGCCCTGGGAACCGCCGCCCCGGCTCGTCCCTTCTGTCACGTTCTTGCACGAACCCCGCTAGGCTGCCTGCTGGCTGTGCCCCCCTGGGGACCCAGGCATCCCGCTGCTCCTGTGTGCTGGGGAAAACAGGGACCTGGTGGCCCCTGCAATGTCTCTGCATCCTTGGAGCAGCCCCAGCCCTGAACCGCTGCACTGCCCTGCAGGAGAAGGGGCTTGGTTGCCAGCCCCAGCCCCCGGCCTTGCTCCTCGGCTGGGCACAGCTGGGAAATGCAGCGGCACAACTGCAGAGCAGGGACAGCAGGGAGCCTGCAGCTGCAGCGGCATTCCCGGCAGAGCAGTGCGTTTTCCCTCCTGGCAGCACTCCCAGCGGCATGAAGCCTTTTCCCAGGCACAGAGGGCTCGGCAGCGCAGTTCCTGGGTCGGGGAATGGGCTGTGTTCATGTTTTGGTGGGGTTTCCATGGAGACCTGACCCCTCGGATGCTTTAGGGACGAGGCTGCGGTGTAAATCAGAGCAGTGTCACTCCTGGCTCCTCCCCTGACCCGCAGCTGGGCCCTCACTGCCAAAATTTGCCAAGTTTGCCCCATGTAGCAGCTGCGGTGCTGGGGTGAGGGGGTTCCCACTGCTCATCTGGGACCCAGTACAGCTTCCAGCAAAGCCCTTGGCATGAATCCATCTCTCCTTACAACTCTGATTTCCCATCATTAATTAACGAGCTTAATATGCCAGGCTCTTAGCTAGCCTGTGGCAATCCCCTGCAGCAGGGAGCTTCCCTGATGGATTGCACAGGCTGATTTTCCCACCTGGATGCCCCGTGCTGTGCACCCAGCCAGGCCCAGCAATCCCAACAGGATCCTCACCATGGACACTGTCCCTGGCCCCTCGATGGGAGGCTCCGGTGGGATGCTGGCTGCAGTGGGGAGCCAAGAACACCTGGGAGCTCCCCTGAGACCCAGAGCATGGCCAGGGTGGGATGGAAGGAGCTGATGCAGGGCTGCTGGGAACAGCTAAGCCAGTGATGGGAGGGGAGGGTGCCCTGATGTTCCTAGATTAGTTTGGGTATGAAGGGATGTGGGGCAGGGCAGGTACAGCACCCCAGCTGCTGCCTGCTCCCTGGTAGTAACCATCAAACACGGGATTTTATTTTGATTTGAGGCTGGCTTTCCCCTCAACTCCTTTCTCTTTTTTGTTTTTTCCTTTTTTTTCCTCTTTTTTTTTTTTTTTCTGGTTTGGTTTTGTTTTGCTTTTTCCCCTTACATTTCCTTTTCCCCATGAGAGTTTTACTGGAAGAATGCAATGAAATTAAAAATAGACAAAATTCAGCTCTGCTGCACAAGGGAATGCTGGGAAGTCTGCAACTATCCCAGCATCCTGCTGCCCCAAAGGGCACAACCTGGCTGCTCAGGCTCCAGGTGGGCAATGTCCCCCCACCCTCAGGTAGGTGGAGGGGCTGGACACCCCTTGTGAAAGAGAGTGTCCCCCAGGTACAGCAGGTACCCACAGGGTGGGTGTTAAGACCAAGAACCTGAAGGCTGTAGCAGGGCTTTGGGATCTTATGTGGGACTATCAGTGTGTGTGCTGAGGGGTTGGGTCTGTCCCTGTGCTCATGGGTCAGTGTGGGGACCAGGGCACAGGTACAGCAAAGCGGCACTTTGCTGGAGCAGAGAAGGCAGCTCTAATCCGTGGTGCATTTTTGTATTTATTTTTGGGAGGACTATGTGAGCTGAAAGTGCTCCTTTACTTGAGGCTTGGAAAACATCCTTCCCCTCAGGGATGTCAAATATTTTATTTTTTTTCAGCTTGGACTTGCTGGTGGGATAAAGAAGTCGGAGGGCTCTGGTGATTACAGACATGCTCTCCAGGGTATAGAGGAAAACAGAGAACAAAGTGGATGCAGCTTTGCTTGGAAATCCCCCAAGCCCTGTGAATTTGTCCTGGGCCATTTCACTTTGTGGCTCCCAGGTTTCCTGGGAGCCAGCAGAGCTCAGCAGGGAACTCACCAGATGGTCAAACTATTTTGAGGGCAGTCCGGGTGATGGGTGCCAGCCGGGTGTCCCCAGGCTGCAGGAGGAGCAGGATTGTCACCTAGTGGTGCTTCTCAACAGAAAGCTGAGGGTGCCTGTGCCACCAGAAATGGGGCTGCACAGCTTGTGCTGTTCTTAGTGACCCAGAAAAGGGATGGTGAGTGTACATAGGCTGCTCCCAGACAGGCACGGCAGGTTGCACACATGGAAAACACTGGGAAAGGAGATGGTGGGGGCAGGAATGATGAGGGCAGCCCTGTGTACAACATCTGAACCAGTCCATGCAGGTGAGGGAGATGCAGCCTTCACAGTGTGGAGGGAGATGGCAGGACAGGACAGCTCTGATGTGCTGGGGGCTAGAGCAGCACAGCCAGGCAGTGAAGCCAGACAGTTTTAAAGCATTTGCTGGGAAGGGAATAAATAGGAGCCAAAAGGGATGAAGTGCTGGAAGATGTGATTTAAGAGGGGATATTAAAAGCGACCCAGTGAGCACAGCTTGTTTCCACAAGGGCCAAGAACCGGCTCAGATACTCCCTGAAGTCAGCAGTGTGGCTCTTCCTGGCTAGGCTGAGCTTTGGCTTGGTCCCAGCAGGAGGTTAAAGAACTGGGTGTAAATACTGCAGAGGGTGTAAGAGAGCAGGCAGGGATGAAGAAGAACGAATGGCACAAAACCAAGCAGAGGAGGACCTGGGCTGTAAATCCCGCTGCCAGTGCAGTGCACTGGGCTGTCATGCAGGGAGAGCTCCTGGTGCAGGCTCTGGCTGTGGCACTGGTGAGGATGGTGCTGGCTCCCTGGCTTGTTGCTGCCTGGGGCCATCCACGAGGGAACATTCCAGGATGCAGGCTGAGTTCTGCATCAGCCTTTAGGTTTCCAGGTGGGGTGAGCAGCTGGGGGTATCAAGGGTGTCCTGGAGTGCCCTGTGGCAGATTGCTGGGGGAGGAATACCTGTACTGATGGGATGGAGGTGTGCAGGCTGCTAATGGCTGTGCAAACCTGTGACTCCTCCTCTTCTTCTCCTCTTTCCTGCTCTGTCCTGGTCCTCTGTGTTGCCTGGGAATGTCAGAGCACAGTAGTCATATCCTTTTCACCTTCCTGCTCCACTGCCACAGCACAGCCACGCTGAGCAGCGTGCTGACAGAGAGAGCAAACACTTCTGCACACTTTTGCCTCACCTCCGGTGAATTTTTAACCAGGAATAAGAGGTGTGGTGTCAACAGCCTGGACCCAGCCCAGGGCAAGCAGCGCTACCAGGGAGGGTGGGGAGGTGACCCCTGGCACAGGTCCCCTGTGAGTAGCCCCTGAGTAGTGTCAACACCCCATGGCAGCTCCCAGCACCCATGTGCATCTCCCTGGCAGGCAGAGGCAATGTCTCCCGGGCACTGGGCAGCTTTCCAAAGCAGCAGGCTTTGCTTCCTTGACAATCCCAGCACTATTTGCTAGCCACAACAGAAACAACCAGGCCATGCCAGGAAAATGTACCCAATCCTCCCCCAGCAGGATTTAGCCAGGAGGTTTCCCTGGGCTGCCGCTAATGGAAAGCTTGCAGAAAAGAGCAGATGGTAGCAGAGACTTTGGCCAGACTGTACTCAGGGAGACGGGGGGAGCCGTGCCTGGATGAAATTGGAGGAGATTTTCCGTGTCTTGGAGGGGCTGGAAAGGCGGACAAGGGCTGCCACACCCTTTTGTCCCACGGATGGAAGTCCCAGCTGTGTCCCTGCTGTGGGCCCAGGCGGGCAGCCCTGCGTGCTCCGTGCGCACTGAGGCGGGAGCTGCCGCGGCTCCGTGTTTGTTATTCCTCGTGCAGTGTAACATAAACCGCGTGAGGATCATTCACACCCTGGCTCTGAGGCTGAGAGCTGACCTGACAAGGGGCTGAGGGGGCAGCCAGCTGCCTGGACCGGCCTGGAAGCATTAGTACAGTTTCAGCTGGAAGCAGCCATGTGATTGCCCGTGCCCGCGGCAGGACGGACTCTGCCCTGTGTCCCCGAGGGCACTGAGCACGGATTTTGGCGTGGCAGCAGGCATCTTTTACAGGCTCAAACCATTTGGGGCTTTACAGCACCAGTGGCATTGTGCTGGTGGGTGTGCCAGAAACCCCCAGAGTGCCCCTTTCCAACCCCTTCCCCAAGCCCCCCACTCCCGGGAGGCCTTTCCTGCTGCCACCTCGCCCACAACGACTCCCAGCCGGCGGTCGCCTGTCACCTTTATGAAGACGTATCCCAGAGGTTTTCCTTGGGCTGTAATTTGCCCTGACAGCCACCTTTGTGCTGTTGTTTTCCTGGCTGTCTGGTAATGGGATTAGCCACGTGCAAATCCGGAGGTGATGGAAGGCGAGTGGGGGGAGAGCCTGCCAGCCCCCGTTTCAGGGCACAGGGCGCAGCGCCGCAGCTCGCGGGCCTTTTGATGGGATCACGCGCCTGCCAGCTCCCCCCAGCTTCTGCTGGGCTTGTTTTAAGCCATCCTATAATTTTCTTGTCAAATTAGAGTTCCATGCTGGGCCGTGTAGCACATATTTTACAACAAATAGTCTTGGCTGAGAGGGCCTTTGACTTGCACAAGTGCGGGCTGAAATATGGCCAGGGAGGGAGATTCTGCAGGACTCGCAGTTCTGAGAGTGCTGGGAAAATGCTGCACTGGGGGGCGTCACTGGCCCTCGGGTCATGCCTTCATTGCTGCATCATCCCCTCTCGGTGCAAGTGTGCTGGGGGACTGTGAGAGTCCTGGGAGTCTCTGCCCCATTCCAGCAAGGGGGGACAGGGCTGAGCCTGGAGCTGCTGCCTGGGCAGACGGGCTGGTCTGCTACATGGAAATAGCTGTTTCTTCTTGCTGTGTGAGCAAAACAAACCCAAATCGGCTTATGTCACCGCCCTGCCTGCAAAAATGCCAGTGGCTTTTCCAATTGTTACTGCAGTAGTCACCAGGGGCCAAGATGCTCGAGGGAGATATTTGGGCAGGCAGCCCTGGCACACCCAGGAACTCTAGACTTGCAACCCTGCCCCAGGAGCCAGGAAACTCTTGGGGGCTGCAAGGACCTTGCACAAAATATGACAGAGATGGAGCTGGGGAGCTGGTGCTGGCTCTTGCCAAGGGAGGGGATAACCCTGGCCATAACAACACCACCCAAACAAACAAACAGGAGAGCCCAGGTTTTCCAGAGGGCTGTTGCCATGCCATCGAGGAGTGCTGGCGCCTGATGCTTCAGGATAGAGCCTCACCCACAGATTCCTATCAGAGGGCATTGACAGCTGAGGCATTCTCAGTCTAATGGTTAAATTAGCTGGAACAAGGTCTCCAGATAAGATAACGCTGTGGTTTGCTGAAGAGGCTGCTCTCCGTTGGCGCTGGCTGGGTTGTTTCCCTGTCAGGCTATGAACCTTGATTTGAAATGATGCTTTGGGTGGGACACCACCCCTGCCCTTCTCCTGCTGCTCCCTGATGCTGTCTCTGCCCAGCACTGGAGCTGCCCACTGGATGACCTTGGCTGTGTGTGTGGGCATGCCACCATGGGCAGCACCCCAGTGATGAGGGATGAGCTGGCTGCTGCTCCCTGCCGCTCCAAGCACAGAGCTGAAGCTTGGTTTTGGGTCCTGGGGGGCCCTGGATGGCAGAAGGAGCGGTGACCCCAAATGTCAGCCTGCTGCAGTGTTTCCAGCCAGCTCCCTCCAGCGCAGGCCAGTGTATTCCTCCATTGCAGAGTGCTGATGGGTTTCACACACCGGCATTCCAAGTGTTTATGGACTTGCTCCCTGTAAAATGATCAAGAGGCTGTATCCTGTGGGCTCCCAAGATGCTGCTGTGCTCTGGGAATGCCTGCAGCCCTTCCTCCCTCCCTGCTGGGAGCCTTTGCCAGATGGCAGTGCAGCATCTCATCCCCTGTGCATGCCTGCTAATCAGGGGGACAAGAGCGGGGTAAGGGTGCAGGCATGGCTCCCATTTCGGGGTGTAGGATCCCACAGCAGCCTTCCCCCTGACACTGGCTCACTAGAACTCATTTAGGTTTGCAGGGCACATCAACAACATGCTTTGGCTCCCTCCTTGTGAAGCAGGCTGGGTATAGCCCAGGGTCTGTGGGTTTTGGTAGCCTGGCAGGGCCAGCCGGGATAATCGAGGAGCCACGAGGGGCCAGCAGGCACACAGCCCCATGCAGGCAGGGCTGGCAGAGAGCAGCATGTGGCTCAGTGGTGCCTACTTTGTGAGAGCTGCCCTGGTGCTGTGACCACTCTATTGAGTGAGAGGAACAGTCTCCAGAAAGTCCACGGAGACACAGAGAGGAGGGGATGGTCGGCCTCTGCTTCAGCTGGGTCACTCAGCGTGCGGTGCCATGCAGGGGCACCTGCTGCCCTGGCTGGGGCAGGAGCATTCCTGCCACAAGAGGAGCTGGGCTCAGTGGTCCATGGGGACTGGCTGCAGGGCTGGCCAGCTGGAGGAGACTTGCAGGAGGGCAGTTTTCAGCTGCCTGCCGGCACAAAACCTGCCTTAAAAGGGAGTATAGCTGAAGGCGTCTGTCTGAGCCAGTCAGTGGCCCCAAGGCAGCCCGGCATCGTGTAGCAGGGGAAGCAGGGCCACCAGAGAGGGGAGAGGACATGCCTCATCCCCTATATTTCATCAGGGTGCCAGCTACACCCCATGTGGTGTGGGGAAGGGGCCCTGGCCTGGGTAACCAGCTGGGCCCTCAGGGGGTGCTGTGTCCCGGTGCAGGGGATGTGGTGTGGCTGAAATATGGGTGCCTGCATGTACGTGGTGCCTCAGGGCAGGAAGAACGGGGAGGAGGCAGGGTGGAGGCCCTTGCAGGACACGTCTCTCCTCCCATACTGTAAGACACTGTCTCAGCATCTCAGCGTGACTCACGCCTCAGCCGGGAGCTGATCCCCGTGACGTCTGGCCAGGGTGGGTGCTGCCCACCCTGCTGAGCCCAGCGGTGCCTGTGGGGCAGGATGTTGGGGGTACTCCCAGCTGTGGGGTGAGACCAGGCACCAGTGGCAGCAGCAGGGAGCATCAGCAGGGGGATTGTGCTGGGAAGGGAGGCTGGAGCCAGGCTGGGTCATAAAGCAGTCCCAGCTGAACATGGACTTCGCCTCTGGGCACAACTTGCCGCCTCTCCTCCTGCACCCACGGGTGGGATCCGGTGTCAGCAGGGCCCTGTTTGTGCAGGCGAGGGACGCCTCGCATTTTGGGAGGCAGTCCTGGCGCTGGGTTTCACAAGCCCTCATGACCTTTCCAGCACAGCAACGTGCCCTGGGGAGGATTGTTTCATACAAAACAGACCTTTGGATAGGCTTTTCATTTCCTTCACAGCCAAGCACAAAGGAACAGCAAGTCCTCCCTCCTAATAAAATGACAAAGCCAGTGACACAGATGGGCTGGCTCTCCATGGTCAGGGGAGCCATGTCCCGCACCCACACCATTCCCAATGTCCTGCAGGAGGCTGGGGTTACAGTCCTGAAGCTTCCTCCTGCTCCATGTCTCCCCCCAAACTTCCCCGCGGGCAGGAGACCCTGCCTGAGGGTCGACTTTTACATTCCCTTGGGAGAAAAAGTATCTATGCTCAGAGGGGGCCAGCCAAAGTGGTCAGCACCCCATGAATCTGGGAGTGTGGTTAATTGACAGATGCCAATCACACAGAGCGGGGCTCTCAGTCACCCACCCAGCACAAGCGTGGGCAGGAGCTGGGGAGCAGAGGGGCAGGGCTGCAGAGGTCGGGCTGTGTGGGGGGCAGAGGAGGGAGGGGTGCAAGGCGTGTGTGGCTGCGGGCTGC
>VZRZ01004550.1:784793-796955 GCA_013398175.1 Climacteris rufus
CTGGAAGGGGTGCTCCCCGCCTCGGAGCCCCGGCAGTGCCGCGCCCCGGGCGGCTCCTCCAGCTGCGGGCGGGGTGCACATCTGGGCGGTGCTGGGCGGGCCGAGGCGGGGCGGGCGCGCAGTGACTTCGGCGGGGCCGCCGTGGAGCATCCCACAGCTCCCACAGCTCCCACAGCCGGTGCGAGCGGTGCGCAGAGCCCAGCCCAGCCGACACCATGCCCAAGTGTCCCCGCTGCCAGAAGGAGGTCTACTTCGGTAAGGGCTTCCCGCCCCTCCCCGGCCGCCCCCGCCGCGGGGCACGGCTGGGCTGTCGGGCACCGATGCTGCCCCTCGCTGGGCTGGGGGTCCCCCGGGCATCCCGGCGCTGCGGGTTCTGGGTGCCCCCGTATTGCGCACCCCATCTCTGCCCATTCTTGGGGTGCCCCGAAGTGCTGAGCCCTGCGCTGTGGGCTCCCCGGGGGGGTGATCCTCTAGATCCACCACCCAAGGAGGAGCCTGGCTGCAGAGCATGGGCTGCACTGGGTGCTCCCAGCGGAGCAAGGGAGCTCAGCCCCACTTCCTTCCCAGCACAGCCTGCAGCCCTGAGCCACTTTGGAGCCCAAAGGCCCAGCTGGTGCAGCTCACTGCTCTGAAAGCCCGGGCAGGTGTGCAAGTACCTTTCCAAGGTTAAATCCTGCCCTTGGGCAAGTTCCTGGGTCAGTGGGTTGCCCACACGTTGTTCTGTGTGGCTTAACACAGCAGGATGACACCTCTGGGGTGTGATTTTTAAACTGCTGTTGCAGGCTAGGGGTGAGCCTTGTTGGGCTGCTGTCTGCTGCTGGGCTTCCCGTGTCAGATATCCCCCCCTCCAAACTGGGGCCCCAAGGCTCCTTCTCCTTCTTGTGCCATGGTGCTGCTATCCTGTCTGAGGGTATTTGTGGGGTTTGAGCTTCTCACTGCCAGCAGCTGCTGAAATGGTCAGGTTCCTCTGCCAGACCTCCCTGCTTCTCTGGTGTAGCTGAACTTGAGGGGGTTTGCTGGCAGCACTCCCTGCTTTCTAATTTACTAGAGATGAGGGATCTGGAACCCAGGTGCCATCACTGGCTTCTCTCTCTGCTTTATATCCACTCTGTTTGTGTGTGTGCCCCAACTATTTGTGCTCTGCCAAGCGGTTTGAGGTTCAAACACAGGAGCTGCTCTCCATGATCATTAGTGATGCCCACCCTGGGGAGCTGTGCTGGGGCTAGTGTGGGTGATGCCCACAGGGCCGCTGGGGAAGTGGTTCCTGCAGTTGGGGAATGTTGCTTTGCCGTCACTTGCTGCTTGCAGACAGACTTTGAGATGGGCTGTTGGTACATGGAGTTTGTGGCTCCCTCCTGCAACTGAGGGTTCTGGGGCGCCCCATTTGCCCATGTGGCTCGACACCAGGAACCTTCAGGGTGCTGGTGTCAGTGTCTGCCTTCCGCTGTGGCTCTGTGTCAGTCCCTCTTGGGGCGCGCTGGGTTTGCCGTGCCCACAGGTGCGGCCGCGGAGGCGCCGGGACGGGGCCGTTTGGCCAAGGACGGGTTTGACCTTGTGCTTATCATGCTTGTGCTCATTACGAAATGTCTCTGTTGGTGCAGAGGCTGAGGAGGGTTCAAAAGCTGATGGAGGACCAAGCTTGATGCCTGATTTCTGTGCCTGCACATTATTCAAAGCGCCGGCAGAGAAACCAGAGCAAGCCTTGCTCTGGGGCAGTCGGAGGCTCTCAGAGCCTGGCAGTCCTGCTTGGGTGTGCCTCAGGCTGCTTTGGGCCAAATCGTGTCTGTAGAGAGCAGGGGTGAGGAGGAGATGATTGTGAGAGGACTAGGGATGAGGTTTGCAGAGATTTTGCCTTCATGGTTTAGTGCTGGGGGGGCCCTGCTGCAGTGAGCCTTAGCTCCTGCCCAAGTGTTGGTGCAAATGCATGTGCAAGAGGTGGAGAGGCTGTGCCCCTTCCAGAAACCCTGTGATAGGAGGGCCCTGTCACAGGCCAGGCTCGGGCTCCTAGGGGTGCCTGAGGGGAGGACACTGTGGCCCCTGCCAGGCTATGGGCACAGGAGGCCCTTTGTGCCACTGGGGAATGGCAGCAGGGCTGCCTTGTGACATTTGGGCACTGCCTCCGCTCCCACCTCTGCAGCCACCAGCTTGCTCCTTGCAAAGACTGTTGTGGGCATATTTGGACTCCGAAGAAGAGGTGCTTCAGGCTGCCAAGGGCCCCCTGGGGCACACACTACCCACACTGGCTTGGTCCCATTTGCAGGCATGAGGACAGTGCTCAGACCTGACTCTGACACGATTCCTGTGGACAGCTCTGTTTAATCACTTAACAAATTCCCAGGAGCTCAGCTGCCGATACGAAGAGCACACATGTCTGCAGAAAATACCCTCTTCCCCCGCTGTGCTGCAATTAAAAGCCACCCTGTGTTCCCCCTCTCTCTGTAAACATGTCCTGGCTCCAGGATGTTGTCCCTCCCACGGCCGCCTGAACCCCAGCCAAGCTCCAGCCCTGCTCTGGTTTGCCATGGTGCCAGCAGGATGGGAGCTGTGGCTGGAGGGGACTGGTTTGTGTTGGCAGGGTGTGGCAATGGCTTTGCCTCTCCAGTCCTCGCCAGCATCCCCCTTCAGCCCTGCCAACGCTAGTGATTGCTTGGGCTGCAGCTCACTGCGGACAAATGAAACCCTTTGCAGGCTGATGTTGGCAGGAGGGAGCTCCTCAGATCTTTGGAAGATGAGATAGAAGTCAGTCATGGATGCAGCAATGTTCACCATGGGTGTGGCACTGCTCTTTTGGATCTGTGCTCCTGGATGTGTGTTGGTGTAGTGTGTACACAGCAAGCACTTGGGTTTGAAGCACATTGCCCTCTCTCCCGGACAGACAGACTCGAGAAAATGCCCAAAAATATACTTCCTAGGGTTCGTGACAAGGAGACCAATTTGACAAAACTGACTTGTGCCTGTTCAGTGCCTCAACTAACCCACCTCCTTTCCATGGCAGCCGAGAAGGTGACTTCTCTGGGGAAGGACTGGCACCGGCCCTGCTTGAGATGTGAGAAGTGTAACAAGACCCTGACATCTGGAGGCCATGCAGAGGTGAGGTTTGCTGCCCAAGAGGTCCCTGTCCCCTGCAGCTGAGGGCTGGGATGGGCAGAGATGGAGCTGAAGGGTGGTTTGGGCTGATGCTCTTTCTCTCTCTCTGCAGCATGATGGCAAACCTTACTGCAACCACCCCTGCTACGCTGCCTTGTTCGGGCCCAAAGGTAGGGTGGCCGTGGCTGGGTTGTGGAGGGAATGAGGGGGCTTGGGGCTCCCATGTCTTGGTGATTTGCAGCCCTTGGTGTGCTCACCATGCCACAGCAATGCTGACCCCACTCTGTCTCTTCCAGGGTTCGGCCGGGGAGGAGCTGAGAGCCACACGTTCAAGTAAACCTCAGGTTGGTCCTTCCCTCGGAGCTCCCCTCCTGCCTCCGGCTCCGTGGGCTGGCTGGGGCTGTCCTCCCTCAGGCCACCAGGGAAGGCAGGCGTGCCACAGCGTCTCTCTGGGCTGGCTGTGACTCCCAGCCCTTGCAGCAGGGCTCAGGAGCTGGGTTCCAGCTGCTCCTCTCCACCAGCCCCAGCTCACTGTCAGCGCCTGCTTAGCTCCGGCAGCGGATGCCAAAGGCTTTTGCTTTGTGGCCTGTTGGCAAAGACAGGATCTGTCCTGGACCACTGTTGTCCCTGGAAAATCTCTGCTGCCAGCCCAGCCTGACTTCATCTGCTCCTCTCTTTCATCCCTCTCCAGGTTTGATGTCCAGGGTTCCCAGCACAACCTGAAGACAGCACAAACACACCGCAACAGACATGTATTTTTGTTTTTAATTCACTCTGTACTAGACTAGCACAATCAAAGCAATAAGTAACCAAGGCTATGGCTGGTGTGTAGAGAGGCTCTGCTCCAGATGGAGTGCTGCCAGGGTGGGGACGTTGGGTTGCCCTGTCGGGTAGGAAATTTGGCTGGTATTGCTGAAGGCTGCCTGGAGAGGAGACCACACCCTTCCAGCCAAAACCCAGCTCTGCTTCGGGCACCCAGTTCTCGTGGCTGGGCCCACAGCTGTATTCTTAATCTTCAATAAACCAAAAGATGCTTCCCTCTTGTAGCTGCTGTGCTCTCTGTGACGGGGGTCGCACAGGACTCACTTGTGAAGCGCTTGCCACTTGCTTGAGGACTCCTGTGACCTTTGGATTGAGCCCCACACTTGCCCCATGTGCCCTCAGCTGGAGCAGAGAGGTGTCTTGCTGGGAGGGCGTTGACTGTCACATCAGGGTGACTTGGTATTTGCTGCTGTTGCTCTCAGCAGTCATATGAAAAGGCCAAGTGAAGCAGGAGGTTACTGCGAGGCAGAGCCAGCCTCCCTCGGCAGGGAAAGCAGAGGTGTGGTGTTAGAAAGCAGGAGCTGGCTCACAAGAGCTTTGCTCTTTTGTGTTTCAACATCTTTGCCCTACTGGAATAACAGCACTGATAGATGTCAGAGATGTCAGCTCGAGGGATGTTTCTAAAATGGTTTCTAACCTGAACCACTCCATTTACATATTCAGAGCTATCTCATCACCCACGGGGATATTTTTGTCTACAGTTTATGCATGCATTTCCTTAGAGACTGCTCTGCATTTTACTGTCATGTCAGCCTTCCTGGGACTTGGCCAAAACCCTCAGGGGTCAGAGGTACATGTCCAGTGTCAAAATCCTTGGTGTCAGAAGCAGCCTGATCTGATAAGCATCTTAAAACTTCCAATTAAAACTTGCTTGCTGCTACAAGGCGCTGCCTCACCTCCCACCCAGTCAGCACAACAAACACAGGCGTCTGTGTCAAAGGCAAACCCCGGCTATTGCTGCTCGGCTGTCACCACACTTCCCAGCCAGCCCGGGCTCCTAGGGACCTCCTGCTCCCACTGCTGCCCTTGCCAGCAGCCTCCCGGGGGTGCCAGCAGCCTCCCAGGGGTGCCAGCAGCCTCCCAGGGGTGCCAGCAGCCTCCCAGGGGTGCCAGCACCCATGGACCCATGGCTCCTGGTCATCCACACGCGGTCCTGCTCTGCACAGCCACTGGCATCCAGCCCACTCCTAGGGCACTGGGACACGGTTTTCCCCTGCCAACTGAGCTTCAAAGCAAACTAGTGATATAATCTCAGCAGCCTGGAGCGTGCCAGTGAGATAGTGCTTTCCCTCAAGCACTAAAAGTAAAGGCAAACACAAGCTTGTCATCCTCTGGATTTCCCCAAGTGTGTCCATCTGGGAAAAGGATCTCTGGATTGGGCTCAGGGTCCTTCCCAGCAAGGCCCTGCACTAAAATTTCAGAAGCAGCTTATTCCAAGTGCAAGGGGCCAGGCCAGCAGGGATGAAGAGGGAACCAGTGAGAGGTATGGAAAAAGCAAGGGCTGCACAAGGAGAGGCTGGGGTGATCCAGCCCTTCCAATGCCAGCCCTTTCCATGGGCAGTGCCTGCAGCTGGGGTGGGAGGCAGTGTGCTGCTGTGTGCTGTGTGTGCTGCTGTGTGCTGTGTGTGCTGCCTGGGGCTGCCATCCCCTTCAGTCCCTGGCCATGGATTTGCAGTACACTTGTGGTGGCTGGGGATATCTCCCTGCCCTGGGTGCATAGAGGGCTGTAGGAATTGAGCTGTGCTATGTCTGTGCAGCTGCAGCTAAACCTGGTCCTGCAGCTGTCTCACTCTGTGACTGTTAAAAAATAGGGGTCCCTCAAGCAAGGTCTGGGGACAAGCCCTTGGGTATTGATTACAAAAAACTCCTTCTTAGAGTCCTGTTTTTGTGCCTGTCCTGCAGTAGGAGCTCCCACCGAGATGGCTTTTAGCCCCAGGACTTGCTATTGGGATACTCCCCTCCAAGAGCTGTGCTTGTACAAGCCATGCTCTCTGCCTGATCCAGCCTTGATGCTGTGAGGTTGGGCAGTTCAGGCACAGGTCACATCCTCAAGGAGCCTTGGTCAAAGAAAATACATGATAAATTGATTTTTTAAAAACTTGTTTTGGTCTTTGGAGAGGAAGCAGAAACAGCTGTATCTCATTTGGATAGGAAATCCACGCCCCAGCCAGGCCTCCCCTGGATGCTCAGCGAGGCTCAGCAGCGGCCGGCGCGCCAGGGAGGTGGGCTGTCAGCAGACACAATCTTTTCTGCATTTGCACAGTAAATCTCTGTGGCCTGGAGTGTGCAGACACACAGCAGAGCGGCTTCCAGTGCATCTTGTCTGTGATGCTTTCTGTTCTGAGCCTCAGCAGAAGCCTGGGAGAGGCAGGGACAGTCCCTTCCCTCCCAGGGCAGTGACAGCCCGGCTGTGCTGCTCCTGAAGCAGGGAGAGCAGGATGCTCAGGGCAAATCCCAGCTTTCTGGGGGAGCAACCAGGGGCTGACACCTCGGTGTGCCCTACCAGCTGCTCTCACTGTTTGAGGCAGAGAGCAGACCCTGGCGGGTGGCTGGCAGCCCCCCCCATCCTGCCTGGTCACCAGCCAGCAGTCACAGGGACACCACTGCCATCACAGGTAGGTCAGGGCATGGCCCCAGCCCTGAGGTGCTCGTCTGGGACAGCAAAAGATGTTGGGTGTTACAGTATGGTATTGCCCAGCACAAAGGTTCCCTGTCTGATGACTTGAAACACCACCGTTGGTGACCCTGGACAAAGGGGCTGTACTTTCCCTGCCATTATTTCATAAGCTGAGGCTGAGATCAGTCCGTGGGTTGTGGAGTGATAGTTGCTATAAACACTTCATCACTGTGACAAAAAAACAAACAACATCACCAGTTCCTCTGGCAGCTGGGTGTGGGCGAGCCCCAACGCCCAGGGTAGAGAAGCAGAAGAGGGTTTGGCAAAGACAGGAAACAGGACGGGTTTAGAAACTTAACTGCTGCTGCTCCCCATCCTGGCTTTGTGACTTTCTGTACAGAAAAGGAAAGGGGACATAAAGGGGGTTAGGGGGCCCTAAAGCTGATCTGTAAGGAGGTGTGGATGTTGCTTCAGCCTTCCTGGGGGCACAGTGCAGGCAGGAGGGCCCAGTTTGGGTCATCTGACCCTGTGTCCTTCTCTCAGCACAGATTGACAGACCTTAATCTGAAGCAGGAGATGGATGTGTCCCTGTGCCTGCAGCTGGCAAGGGGGATGGCTTAGGCTGGAAGCCTTACAGCAGGGTGCTCCTTAGGCTCATCCTTAGGGAAGGCACCAGGCTCACCCCCTGGATAGGGCTGTGTCCTGCCCTGTGTGGCTGCAGGCTTCAGGTCACACCTGGACTAACAGTCCTGGGTGCCTGGTTCAACACTACCTTGCTGGGACACCAACAGGGCCACTGACCCTCTCCTGCCAGCACTGCTGGGGAATTGATGTGACATTTATAGCACTTCCATGAGGTCTTTTTGTCTCATCTGTGCAGACTCTGGCTCAGCATGGATGGGACCAGGTACCTGCTGTGGGAAGGCAGTGGTTTGTTTCCCTGTAATGTGTTTCTCTAAATAAAGCTATGTCCCTTTGGGGACAGGTAGGGTGCAGGCAGGGCTGGGGGAGAGTGGCACAGGGGCTGTGGCTGCAGGGGGTTCCTGTTCTTTGCTGTGCAGGGCTCATGGGGATGAAGCCAGTCTGTAGCTGGGTGGTATCCAGTGCACCACTGCTTCGGGTACTTTTAAGGCTGATTTGTGTTAAGCTCAAAGAACTCTGCTATCTTTTAGGTCAAAAAAGTGTCTGCCCATCCCCTAACACCTCATGAATGTGGCTTCTTATCCAGACAGTGTAGTAAGAGGGACGGTGCAGTTGATGTCAGCAGCAGGAGCTCAGCAAGCTGCATCACCCAGTGCGTGGTGAGACGGGACTTCCCATCCCAGCTCTGCAAAGCAGCGGCTTGGGGAACCCCCACCTCACCAGCAGAAACAGCTCTGCAGAGGTGAGAAAGGGAGGGCCAAACCTTCTTCCTGATGGGGAATATCTCCAGCAAATATTGAAGCAGCTGAAGATACTGAAGGCAGAGGGACTCTGGGTAAGGGCAACAATCAGGGGCATAATGAGAAGTGAGTGGGACCATGAACTGAGGTACTGGAAACTGAGGTCTAGCTAGGGAGTAAGCAGAGGAGGTTCTACCCTCACCCCATTCCTGTTGCTGGGGATCCAGTGTTGGAGAGGAGCTGGGTGCAGAAAGCCCTGGGGATGTTTCCCAGGTCCTGGGTGGCTTGCCCAAGAAAGGAGCACAAGCAGAAAAGTTGACATCAGGCACCTAGAGCTGAATTTTACTTTCATGCCTCTTGTGCTATTTTCAATGAAATGGGGAAAATTTCCAAGGGGGAAGGGTGCAAGAACTTCCCACTAAAGCCTCTGTCTTCCTTTGGTGAGTCTTGTGTTAAAGGCCCTGGGGGAAGAGGTCAGAGGGAGATTCCGTCTGTGCAGAGGAACATCAACTCGGCTTTTAAAGAAAAAAGGGTGAAACTCCTGAGAACACAGTTGCTGAGATCTCAGATCTCTTTTCTAATCCTTCCCAATTCCCTTACCATACTGAAAGCCCTGCATCAGAAGGCCTGAAACGCCAACGCCTATCTTAAGCATCCAGCTGCTGGGAGCTGACCTTGAACGTTGGTGCTACAGCCCACACACAGGCCTATTGCAGAGTAACTGCCTGTGTCCAGGAAAACCTGCATTAGAGCATTTGTGGAATCATTACAGTCCCTCTTGGAGACCCAGTCATCTCTAAGTGTGACATGATATGCCTCAGCAGGCTAAATGGACACCAGCCCACAACACAGCATCAGCAGCAGATGCTCAGCATGGATGGGACCAGGTACCTGCTGTGGGAAGGCAGTGGTTTGTTTCCATGCAATGTGTTTCTCTAAATAAAGCTCCCTTTGGGAGCTGTGCTCCATCCCCAGTGGGAACTGTGATCCCTGACCCTTCCCAGGCAGTGCAGACAGCCTATGTTCACAGCTCCTGTGCTGCTCAGCTCCTTTCGGCTGGCAACATGTTGGCTGTGCTGCTGGGCCATGCCTTTTTCCACTCTGGTTAACGTGGTGTCCCAGTGAGGGAAGAGAGAGTGTGTATAAAAGAGCCACGAGGGCGTGGGGAAGGAGCTGGACACGTTTGCAATAGAAAGTGGTACAGCCTGCCTGACCTGCTCAGGGTGTGAAACGCTCCAGCCACCCAAGGCCTCCCTCGAGCAGGCAGGGAGGGAAGCTGTGCTCTGCTCTGATGGCTGCTCAGCCTCCACCACGCTGTGGGAAGGAGAGGGGTAGGAGAGGAGTGAGGAGCTGCGGCCGCCGGAGCTGGCGGCGGAGCGTGGGAAGCACTGATGCCTGGCCTGAGGGCCTGGCCAGGAGACAGGCTGGCTCCCGCCCGCGCCTTCACGGGGATAAAAGCATTAAGAAAAAAAACAAAACCCAACAGACCAAAGGAATTGTTTTCCCAGGAGGAGAGCTCACACCTTCCCCTTGGCAGAGCAGGGCTGAGGTGACATCAGGAAGCCGTGCTGCCGCCGGAGCGGGCAGGGATGGCCGCTATCGCATACAATCGGCATGAGGCAATGGGACAGGGCCGCCGTCATCATCTCTGGCAACCATGCACACACAGCAGGGCCGTCTGTGGTGGCAAGTTGCCATGGCACGGGTGCAAACAGGCGCCCTTGGCCCCGCTGAGTCACCCGGCACGGAAATGACCGCAGCTGACACATCGCCC
Organism: Climacteris rufus; assembly: GCA_013398175.1. Lineage (NCBI taxonomy): Eukaryota > Metazoa > Chordata > Aves > Passeriformes > Climacteridae > Climacteris > Climacteris rufus. The sequence goes on from VZRZ01004550.1 coordinate 794,476, forward strand.
AAAATGGGTGGCTGTGTGGCACCACAGGAGCCCAGCAGCCCAGACAGGACCAAGTCCAGCAGCCTCTCCCCAGGACAAGCATCCCTGGCCCCTCAGTATGTGCCTGGACTTTCACTTCCCATTGTGGTCCCCACTGCCATGCTCACCCCGGGTCTGCCTCAGTGCCTGGGGTCAAGGGCACCAGCTGATGAGCCAGCTCTGTCCTGCTTCCCCCTTCCATAGAGAGGGTTCTGGAGGCTTCCAATCTCCACGATGACATCAGGGTTGTGTGCTGATATCAGCCAGCCATTGCTCATTTCCATCTGGCACGGGACTGGTGCCTGGGGAGGTGAGGGTGGCCTGGATGGAGCAGGGCTCTGCTGCCAGTGGGCTGCCATCGCCACCCCTGCTGGGATGGCTCACTGGGAGCTGTCACGCCGTCACCTCCTTTGCCTGTCCACAGCACTCGGTCCATCTCTGCAGCAGGAAACCATCGCCTTCCCATCGGCTTCTCCCACCCTGGGCAAACCGCCCAGGCAGCCAGCAGAGCAGATAAGAGGGGCCTTGCATGCTGGGACTGAGAATTGCTGTGCTGGGATGACCGGCCTGGGGTCCAGCTTGCCCATGGCCGAGTGCCAGCCCCCCAGCGCCAGGCGTCCTGTGTCAGCTGTGCCCACGGGGCTGCATGCCGGGGGAGCCACGGGGCCATGGATGTGGGGCTGCTGGCCAGGAGGGCAGCCAGCCCTGTGCTGGGGCGCCGTGGGGTTGGTTTGGCCAGCGGGAGGGAGATGTGGCACGGGGGCTCTGGGCATGGGATGGTGTGAATCCCAGCTGCTGCTCCTGTGCTGGGTGGTGATGCTCCTGGCCTGGGGGTTGGTGTGCTGGCTGGGGGACAGGAGCCCAGAGCAGGGGTGATGGGCAGAACCACTCACCGTGCGTGCACTGGGTGATGCAGGAGAGCCCTTGTCTCGGCAGCTGCCCTGGGGAGGAAAGGCCTAGACAGAGGAATGTGTGTGGGGACAGGGATAGCTTTGAGCAGGGTTTATGGAGTGGTCAAGAAAACACAGGAAATTGGCTCCAGCTGAAGGTCCTCCTGCCTGGAGACTGCAGCAGGGATGGGAAAATAGACAAGCAATGTGTCATGGAGGGACCAGACTGCACCTGATAGCAGCAAGGTATGGAAAGCCAAGAAGGATGCCAAAGACAGCAGAGGATTGTCCAGGTTTGATAAGGCTCTGGGCAACAAAAAAGGACTTTATGGGCTGTTGGAAACCAAAGGCAAGGAACTCTGTGGAGCGGCCAAACCTGTGAGGAAGGAGAGCAAAGAAGTGGATAAAGATTGCTGAGCTAGAACTCTATTAAGGATAAGGGAAATGCTTTCCAGGCCATTAGGAAAGGAGGATGTGAGACAACATCTGCTAGAGGAGATACTTTAAAAATCCTTAAGCCTGGATAACTCACACCCAGGGGTCCTTTCAGGGCTGGCTGGAGCAGCAGCCAGGATCCACAGGACAGGGAGAGCTCTAAAGCAGCGCTCAGCATTGGAAAGGGCTGTGCTCCCCAGCTCAGGGGTGGGAGGCAGGAGAGGAGCAACCAGAGGGAAAGAGTGCAAACACAGTTCACGTTGGCTGGAGGTCTCTTTGGACCACTGCGATTTCTCTCCTCATTGCAAGCAGCCATTTGGCTGCAAGAGGCTGTTCTGTAGCGGGAAGGAATTTCACATGTTGTTTCATGTTGTTCAGATAGCGGTGAAAAAAATGCGAAGGCATCACACTAGATCCATAGTGAGCACATTAAATGGGCTATGAACTGGGGAACCGGCCAAGAAACCATCAGTGGGGGGTTCCAGCAGGTCTCATGTCCAGGCACAGGCAGGATCCCTGCAGCGCTGGCGGAGCAGACCGGTGTCCCTGGCACAGACCAGTTGTGCTCTCTCTGTAAGCCCACAGCAGGAATCCATCTCGGGGCCAAGTTTTGGTCCTGTAAGCTCTGGCCACAGGTGAACTTCTCTCAGGAACTCGGGCTTCTCCCAAACGGCAGATCCGTTTCTCCCACACGGCGTCCCCAAGGATTAATCCCTGGGATTGCTTCAGTTAAGGGGTCACATGCCCGAGGACCCGCGCTGTCCGCAACACACCCCGCTGAGCCAGAGGCAGGCGAGCACATCCGCAGAACCGCTGCTGCCGAACCCTCGCTCTCCCACCGCCCGAGCGGCGACTCCGTGCTCTGACTGCAGCGGAGCCGTGTTTTCGGAAGAGCCGAAGAAGGGTTTTGCAACAGCTCTTTCCAGCAGGAAGGATGCGGGAAGGCGGCAGGCCAGGGCACGTGTGAGCAGGGGGAGGTGACATGTGCGGCGCGCCCCGCTCACCCGCCCAGGGCAGGCCGGCACCGTGCTCTGCCGCACGCCACGGGACACCCGTGACCCGGGACATCCCGGGAGAGGCGGGAGCGGGCGGGCCGGGCCGTGCGGTGCCGCAGTGCGCCCTCCGGGCGGGCAGGGG
>VZRZ01004550.1:797038-873301 GCA_013398175.1 Climacteris rufus
TGTGCCGGGCCCTGCCGCCCCGCGCCCGGCCCGCCCCCGACACCCTGCGCCGCGCCAGGTTCGACCGGCCGCAGGCGGTGAGCGCCAGCCCAGCCCAGCCCGGGGACCTGCGGGGCGCAGGGACAGGCACAGGGACAGGGACAGGCACAGGCAGCGGGGAGCCTCCGGCACAGCCGAGCGGGGCTGGGCCCGGGGACGCGGCCTGGATTGCAGCGCCAGGGGGCTGAGCCTTGGGACAGGCACCTGCGTGCGGGGCTCCGCTGCGGTCCCAGCTGACACGTGTGGGGGCACTCCGGGCAAACTCGCTGCCCTGGAAAGGGCTTTATCTTACTGTGGTTTTAACCTAAAGCTTGGTGTTTCACCCCGGTTTACAACACCGTGTCAGTGTCACCTGAGGTTTGCTGCCCTTTGCTGTGCCCCAGCTTGAGTCTTCCTATTTTGCCTCTGTGGTGTCCAGCTAGCACAAAGGGGGCCCCCCTTCCTCAGCTATTTTAAGGGTTTTACGAGTGTTGACTGAAATTCCAACTGTGAGAATCACTATTTCAGTTTGTCAGCGTGCTGTCCTTGTGTGGCCAAGAAACTATTCCCAGTTGCAGCTCATTCTGTGCCACCTTTTGTTTGTGAGTTTTTGACACTATCGTGGTCTGAGCTTACCCAGTGTGTTCGAGTGCTGGTTTGGCTGTGGGTGAGTTGTGCCATATGTGGTTGTATCGGAGGAGATTTTGGCAGCCGTGCCCCTGTGCACGTGTGTCTCACACTAGAAGTGCTGGGTCTTGCTGTGCAGTCAGTGTTAACCCTTTCTGAGTGCAGCTGTGGGCCGTGTTCATGAGACAGGTAATACGTGAACCTGCCTGATGAGGCAGTGTTGGCAAGATGCAGGTGTGCTCTTCTGTGTGTGGTGCTCACATATGGGCTTAATTGCCTGATTATGACTAAAATGGCAGATATTTTGACTGCTGATCTCCCCCTCCATCCCTCTCTTTTGCAGAGCCTGGATTTATGGAGGCTGCTCTACGTGCTTCTGAAACAAATCCATGGGGGCAAGTGGACAGAGTCTGAGGCCATAGGTAACCTGGTCAGCCTGGCTGACTGTGATTTCCATCTATCCTAGGGACTGGTTTTGTAGCCCCTTTTCTTTGGCTCCTTGCTCCCAGCCACGAATGCTCCATTCTGAATACCCATGCCACCAATGGATTGTGTTCCACAGCTGTACAGGCAGGTTTATTCCTCTTTGAATTGCTTTGTCCTGGAAACTGGGGTGCTCCACAGGCTCTTGTGTCCCTTTGGCATTTTATTTGCAGGTAAATCTCTGCAATGATGTTATGCATTCTTAGTATCTGCAGAGATAATTCCAGAAGTAGATTTGGTTTTTCTTTGATTCCTTCTTTCCCTGTTCCACTTATCAGGCATGATTCTGTTATTTTTCTATGCACTTCTGTGTCAGAGGCACGAATTACAACATGTGAGCCCTAAAGGCAGTGTTTTGGATTGAAGTTCTAGACAAAACAAGAAATAGTGTGTGATTATTTTAGGGGGACTGTGAATAATACCTTGAGGAACAGGGCCACTACTCCAGAGAGGAGCTGAATGCAGGTTGACTTCTCACAGCAGCAGAAAACAATTTACTTAAAAGTATGTTAATCCAAGTATAACACTACTCCCTATCTTCTCTCTTGAAAGATGTCTGTCTAGAGCTTTTTCATAATGTGAGGAAATTATGAGAATTGGATTGTGATGAATCAAGGTCTCCTCAGACCTAAACCACTTAAAATTCACTTTTGCCCTGGAAAGCAAAAACCCCTAAACAGCACTGTTTAAGCCCCTGAGTAGCCGAGAGTCTGGTGGCTCTGTAAATGGAATTGAAGAAGGTTAAGTATTGTGGAATGTGGAGCAAAACCAGCATAGTTTTGCTGGTAGCTCAGCAGGAAGTCAGCATGGTCCTGTTACTCACAGGACAGCTGTTTTTCTTTTGGCTGTTTATATTTTTCCACTCATCCACAATCTGCTGTGTATAGTGAGTCTGTTTATGGACTGTCTCCTTCAACCTTGTGGTTGTGGTCGTGCACATGTACAACCTTGTTGGATCCCAGCTGCTTCCAGAATAACTGCCTGTAGCATTTGGGGACAGAATTTCCAAGTGCATGTGGCAGGTTGCTGGCTCTAGAGAGAGCAAGCACAGCCTCCACTGGTTTATTGTGAGGTAGAGATGTGTGGTTGTGCTCAGAACTGCTGAGCTGATTTCTAAGAAACCTCTTTAGTCACAACTTGGTGATTAAAGCTGAAATTCAGGCTAGAGAGCTGTACTGTTTTTCAACTGACACTAATTACTTTTGCTTGGCAAGTGAATGAGTTGTCTGCTGTGAACACAATCAATATTTTACTGCTTTTCTTCTCTGCCCTAGCTCTGGTCTCTTGTGTATTTAATGCAAATGAAATAAGCCTTGGGCATAGGCACTAAATAACTTTCTCAGGTTTGTACAGGATCCTGTTGTACTCAAGAGAATTGAAACAGATTCCTCTAATCCCAGTCTAGTGCATTAGTCCACAGATCAAGCTTTGCTTTTCTTTGCTCTTTTTGTACAAACTCTTAATTACCTTAGCTTAAACAAGGAGAGCAGCAGCTGCCAGATCCCAGAGGAAGGCTGTGAAGACTCCTTTGGTATAAGGGTTCCTGTGTGCATAGAAACAGCTTTCTGGAAAAGAGAAGCCATTCTCTAGTGGTCTTATATCCTTTATTTTTCCAAAAGAAACACTGAACTTTGGCTGGTTCAGGAATCCCACTGGAGGCTGCCAGTCAGTAGTTATAAAATTCTGCAAATGGCTCTTGGTTTCTTGTTTTGGAAGAACATCTTCTTCACACAGTGAAGAGCACTTACTGTAAACTTTGGTGTAAATTCACTTACTGTAAACTCCAGCCCCTTAAACATGTCACAACAGTGGGTCTCTGGACAGTGGAGAGCCAGAGTAAGCTGTGTGATAATACTCCAGGCCTAACCTTACTGATGACACAGTTGATGGTTTCATGCTGAGTGTTCTTCACAGAGGCTGAGAGCCAATGAGCTTGGTTAACAACCTGACAGCCACACCAGGTAGCAGTGCAATATTCATTTGGATAGTTGGAGGAAACATTTCTTTTCTGGAATTGCTATTCAGTTTTTATTGCATGGCAAAGAGGTCTGGAGCTGCAATATATTTTTGTTTGTTTGACAAATGTAGCAGAAAATGTTGTTCTGAAGCAATAGTTTCCCATAATACCACTTCCTATGAAAGTGTTTCTTGCCTGAGTGCATGAAGTAATGTATCTCTCTGTTCTTGGTTTATAGTTCCTTTCCATTTTACCCTGCCAGGCTAGTGCATAGCCCTTATTTGAATATCATCTTTAAATCAATGAAATTATTTGTCAGGATTCAGACTGGAAGAGCACAGCTTGAGTATAGTTTTAAGTGAGCTGAACCCTGGGGTTGATCCCCAACTTGATCTTTCTTGCTGAATGTACTTTTATAAATAATATGTGTGGAGAAGGGGATTAGTTGGGAGGCCTGTGTGGGTCTTTCTCTATAAATTGCCTAATCCTAATGAAAAGCCATAAGAAGAAGTCAAAGAGGAGGTGTCTGAGTGATGGGTGTTATCTGCTATGTGAGTAATGTTTTTTCCTCTCTCTTGGTTGCACGTTCTGGAGGAATCCATCTTGGTCCTGGGTACTTACATAAACTTTACTGCCCTTTATCACTGTTGCCTTTTGAGCAGAGCACTGTGGAGATGAGGAAAACTTGTCTAAGGTCATGGAAAGGGTCTTTGGGCCCCAGTTCCAGATCTGTGCTTTGCCTGCTCACTCCCAATTCCTGATACAGCAGTTGTACCCTCTCCTGTCAGGGCAGTGCATTGCAGAGAGAGACATGAAAAAGAGGGAGGTAAAGGACCAGAGCAACACAGAAATGCAGGTGGTGAGTTGCCTTGGTGGTTCTGATCTGAGTGTATATCAGAGCAGGGAATTGGTGATAAAAGGAAAAACACCTGACTTGCTCTCCTTTTCTATTCTTTGATACGTGGTTTTTTGAGGAGCTCCCTGAACTGCAGATGGCAGCATGTGATGCTTGTTTGCTTTGAAAAAGGAGGAAAGCATGTACTGATCTTCCTTCCTTTTGGAGTATTTCTGCCTGTACCTGTTATGGCAGTTCCTTACTTGACAAATGCACGCAAAAAAGGAAAGGACAACATGAAAACCCTGCTCATGTAAGAATGTTCGAGAGTGATCAAAATAAAATCTGTAATATCTCTGTGCTCCTCTTGTGCTCGAAGGATTGGAGTTCATATCTACAGCAAGATTTTCAGCAAGCCATAGGGATTTCTGCCACCCTAACATGGTGAAGCTGCTTGTTTCACTTACAAGTTCTGTGGAAAGAGCAAATGGAATGATTTAGGGTTTTGAGTTTCCTTTTTGTGTCTATAATGCAGAAACAAGCTAGGTTTAAAACTGCCCTGTGTCTCTGCAGAAGCTCTGCTATGCAAAACATTAGTACTGCAAAAAATTATTAGTTCTGCACCTTTCTGTCACCTGCTTAATCATGCTCCTGGTTTTGTTTTTTGTTCTTCAGTCATGGTTAATGTCTCTGTCAGGAATTAATTTGTAGCTTTTTCATGGCCAATCATTATTCCTGCTGCTGGAGATGTGTAGTGATCTGCTAAGAGTTTGAGCTGTGCACTTGGACTGAGGAGCATTCTGGAGGGAGGCATCTCCTTAGGGGTCTGCACTCTTGTTTCCCTAAATCCTGAAGTTTGTCACACAGTGCAGACAATATCCCTTCCTCTGGTTTGTTGAGGTGCAGAGGGTTTGGTGGCTCATTATGCCTGCAGCTCCTTCCAGCCTCAGCTGGGCTGTGACAGTGCTGCTCCCGTAGGGTTACTGGCATAGGTCAGTTTGTGTCCTCCCTGTGTCTTGGCTTTATGTTATTTCTGGTGGGCAAGACTCCTTTAGCATTTTGCAAATCAAGCTGAATCAACCTCTCTTTGCCGTGGGAGTCCTTTGTAATTAACAAATTCCTTTTGAAAGCAACAAGATTTTTTTCTTGCTTGGTGTTTTGAAGTGATCGTTATGTGGGTTTTGAGCATCAGCAGTCAATGCCAGACCAAGAAACATTTCTTTGGTGCTTTTGCCACAGGTGGTAAGGAGCAGGCAAATGAGCATGTAATTGGTGTGTTATTTAAGGACAGCTCTGACAATCTCTGATTGTGCAAAGTTTGTGATTCTGTTACTTTTGTGTGTGTACCTTCTATATGAAATGCTGTGGGGATACTGAAGCATTACAGTGGAAAAGGGGAGCAGCTTTCTTCCTTGCTTTGTAAGAATGTCTAAACTGCATCAAACTGGAGATTCCTCTAGCTCCACCCAGCTGTGACAGCTGTCAAAGTGAATGCTCAGGGGAAAGAGCAAATCTAGGAGGATGCTTTCACGGGGTGGGGGAATATTCCTTCAGCCTGTGGTAATTTACATCTCAGACTTTCCAGTCCAGAGAGGATGTATTTATGTTCCATAATTTTCCATGAACTCCTACTCCAGCTCCTTCTTGAGTCTGTCTGCTCTTAAGAATCCATAATATCCCATGGTGAGAAATATCAGAGCTTTGCTATTATGTGTGAAGAGCATCTCCTTTGCCTTGTTTTGACTCGCATGCTTGCTAACTTTGGTGGCTCACAGTTCTTGTATTGAATGTTGTGCAAACAAATTATCCACTCTTCAGCCATTCTACAGCACTCATGGTTTTGAAGAGTTTTGTCATATCCATTCTTGATCATCTTGGCCTACATCAGTTCTTACAATGCAGGTATTCTGTACTTGTGATTGTACTTGTCTTTTCTCTTTGTTTCTTTCCAGATCTTCTGCAGCCTTTATGGGACTGAGGAAGTAAGGGTCACAGTGGGCATAGACAATGATGTGTTGTTGCCTGTGTTCTGTTTAGTGTCCCTTCTAGGTTTCTCACATTGAGATTGCTTTTGGATGCCTGTCAGAACCAATTTTGATGCTGTCATTAAAAATCTTATCATCTAAGATTGTGTTCCTGAGTCCAGTGATCAGTTCCAGGCCCATTCTTATGTCAGTGAAGTTAGGAACATTTCTTTCTTTGTGTGCATAATTTTTCATTTTTTCTAAAAATACTTTTATCTGTCATTTTAAAGCTTGGACTCATTAGGTTCTGCAGTCCTTCACGATCTGGCTGCATTCTTTACTACTAATATCACATCAGCACCCAGTTTTCTGTCACTGTCACATTGTCTAAGTGTCATTTTGAGTTGTTTGAACAGCAGCTGTTTAGTACAGAGCCCTCATGTGAAACCACTATTTGTTCCTGCCCTCTGGTTCTTGTCTGCTGGGCACTTGTCATTGATTCAAGGGCTTTTCCTCTCCCTCCACTGCAGTGCCTTGGTTTCTTTGTGCTAGTTGAATCCCACTGGCAAGTCTAAATGTCCTGCATTGATTGAATCTTCCTTAATCACTTGCTTCTTGTTGCCCTTGGAGAACTCCAGAAAGTGTTGGAGCAGTCTTCCTTTTACAACTGTTGGTTATTGGGCAGTGTGTGTTGTTTTTGTTGTCCCCTGATTATGTTCTTTATTCTATTTTTGACTTACAGAGTCAAGGCTTACTGGGCAGAACCTTTTTTAATAATAAAAACTTTCTCTGTGCTTCCTCAGTATTTTACAGTTCTGTAGTGCCTGTCTTGTAGCTGTCAGGTAACATTTGTCGGTGTGAAGGAATATGGATCAGAGCATTCCCGAGAATTTAATAGTCCATGTGCTGGGCTGCATTATCTCTGCTCACTGGTGCTCAGAGATTTGCAGCAGGCTGTGAAACTCCTATCTCTAAATTCCAGTTTAGTTCAGGAATGAAGTGATTCAGAGTGTTTACTAATTCATGGCATGCTCGGTGACTCATAAAAAATTAATAGGTGAATTGGAGTCCTGTTGTAGTGGGAATGGCTAGTTACCTTTGTTAACTTCCAAGAAGCCATTACTGGACTTGATCTCAACTTTTAATTTCTTCTTTTCCCTGAGCAGTAGTTCTTATAATCAGAATGGGACAGCATAAAGAAGGCTTTTACCCTGTACCTCCTGTCCTTTAGCAGTTGTTGGTAAAGGCTAAGTCTCCACTGTTTTCGTGAGGCTTGATTAAAAATACTACCCTCAGAGAGGGCAGCAACTTCTGGATCTGAATGGATAAATGCATTGTATGCAGTGTGTCATTCTCAATTGTTTTCTTCTTTGCAGATGGCCAGATCAGGTTTGTGAAGTCAGCCCTGTGGTACCGGGGCTACGGGAGGCCCGAGCTGCAGGGGCTCCCAGCTGACGGCTCTGCGGGCAGCCGGGAGCTGCTGCTGGCCTTCTCCTGGCTGCTGCACCGCCTCGGCCTCTTGGAGCAGCTGCTGGCCCACAACAGGGTGAAGACTGGGGATGAGACCTCTGTGTGCACGGTGAGCGTGCTGTGTCCTTCCACCTTACCCTGGCCATAGGGCGCGTTCTGTGACGGCAGCTGAGTTAGCGCTGCTGTGTCGTGAGTGGTGTCTTGGTACCTTGGCAAATAAGTGAATTACTCCAGGTTTAAAAAAAGCTTCCGAGGGCCAGCATCTGGAACCTGTTTTCTTTCCCTTCTCTGAGCTTTCTATGTGCAGGTCATCTGGATTCTTTATCAAACTCCCACCCCTGCCTGAATTCACTGATTTCTATTTCCAGTATAGGTCACTGTGGAGGAGCGCAAGTAAGTGAATGTCTTCAATCTCTCTGCTTCTGAGTTTTGAGCTCCCAGACTGAACCATGGGTGGTTCTGCAGGGCAGGCAAACAAGTTAGCAGTGAATGCTGGGTGTATTGGCTCTGAGTAGAGCAAAGGGAAAGGCAAATAAGACTTTTTACAAACAACAGGATCTCAAATGGCAGCTACTGCTCTTGAGGTAACTAATGACCTTGTAACCTCTTTGGGAGCACGGTGAGGTATGTTGTTTTTTCCATCAATAAAAAGGTGTTAGTACATAGAAAGTCTGTTCTGAGGTAACCATCATCTAGCCAGACATTAGTTACTAATCAGCCTGGTACAAAATGCCAGGCTCACAGAATTTTTTCGTTTCTTGGCAAAGGACATTGTGCTTCAGAAACCCTACCTGCTGATAATCTTGTGATGTCTAAGGTCTTGTTGGTCTTCCATGAACCCATGCATGTTTTCCCCTAGGCTGCAAGCTGCCTGGTTTTCCAGAACCTTTTTAGGGGACAGCAAAGCAGGAAAGCAAAAGTTTGGAAAGCTGCAGCATAAAAACACTGTCATCAGAAGGAAAACACTTAGACAAATGGAAAACGGTTCAAAGGAAAGAATTCTGTTTGTAACAACATTATAAACAGTATTTTGAGGAGAGGGACCACTCTTGCTACACTACAGTTATTTACTGCACAGAAGAGGGAGCACAAAAGGCTGAGCTGTGAGTGGCAGTGCCATCCACTTATGTGAAGGGTGCCTTGAGATTTCAGAAAAAACATACTGCTGGAGAACTTTTTACTTTAAACTTCTCTTTTACCTTTTTCTTGTTTTCCATCTGTGGTAGCAGGTATTTTTTTTGTGTTCTTAATTTCTGTTACAAAAGTGACAAGTGAAATGTGACATGAATTCAGGAAATAGGGCAGCACCTGTGTTATTTTCTCTGAAGGCTTTAAGTTTTGCATTTCCCAAAAAGGGATGAAAGAAATATGGTAATAACAGTGTTATCTCTTATGGCCACACATATTGGTGTGTCTTTCACTGCAGTTCTCACCTGCTGTACTTCTGTTTCTCCAAAAGCATGGAATGCATATTAAACGTTTTTACTCAATAATTGTTCAAACAGTGTTGGGAAAGGTTTAAGGGTCTGAAATTTTTTTTTCAATAGACCAGAAAAAAATTGTATAGGCTGGAGATTGGAGTTAGCTTGTGTGTGTAAAGCTCATTGTATTAATGGAAACATTTCTTTTATGGTGTTCATTTAGCAGTTTTCATGCTCTAATAAAAACAGATATTTAGAAGGAAAAAAAAAAAGAATGTAGTTACAGCATAACCAGTGGGTTTTGTGATGCTCCATCACAAGAAAGTTAAAACAAACAGAATTTTGAGAGTGAGGTCTTACCTTTTATTTGATCAGCTAGGCGTTGCAGAAGCAATAAATTAAACTTTTAAGAGCCAACCAGATGAAGATCCAGGAATGCACTGGCAAGGATGCAAGGAGGTAGTGATGGGTGAGGAGGAGATAGGTGGGTCACACACCTCGTTTTGGTTGGTAAGTCAGCTCCTTGTAGACCACTCATGAAAGCCTGTAGTTTGTTTCATAAAAGTGTTACAGTTTTGTTAGATATCGTTATTTGATGGCTGCTATTTTGTGAGATCATCATGTGGCAAAGCCTGCTCATCAGCCAGTGTTCAAAAATATAACCTCAAATCTTAGTAAGAAAGGAGGCAGGGAGGTTGTCACTTTGCTACCTGACATCTTTTAAGTTGAAGTACAACTTGAACAATTGAGGTACTGGAGTTTTGACTCTGGGAATGTTAAATACCAGGCATTTATGATACTTTAGCTTGAGTGTTGGAAGACGTGTAACAGATCTGGTGTAAACACAGCAGAGATGGAGTCTGCAGTCTTAACTCTCTTCTATTTCAGTAAATTGGAGGAAAAAGGTGAAAGAAGAGGAAAAGCTGCTCACTTGAGAAAATTCTGTCTCAAAAAATAGAAGAAAGAAAAGGAAATGCTCCTTAAAACAACTGAAATGAAATTTTCAGCTGAGAGTTTGAAAAATCTTCCACTGCATGGACTCTTTAATGATTATAAACAATTGAAAATACTTTCCTGAAGTGAAAATGTTGCAAAACAAAAATCCATGACATAGTATTTGGTTCTGTGCATAGCTGAGATCTGTGCCAAAATGAGCAAAGCATGAAAGGCAGTACTTGCTGGAAAAGTACATCTGTTAGTCTACTAGTGAGAATAAATTTGGAGAGAATCCTTACCCTTTGTCTTCATCTGAAAGAAAAGGAGTCTCAATAACTGTAGGCATAGCTGTAGTTCAAACTGATATTCATGTGGTGTGCTTTTAAAATTTTGTCTGAAATCCACAAAAATGAACAGGGTCTGTTATGTGAGAAGAGAGAATGGAGCTAATCCCTAAATGAAGTGTGCAATCATATTCTGACTATTCTTTCAGCCTAAGTTTGAAACAAAGTCTAAAGCCTGCTAAATTGCTGATAATGTGCCAAATACCCAACATATCAAGGGCCAATTAAATTAATTAATTTCCTTTCAGATTACCACACTCTGGCCTTTTTTTCCTTTGCAGTTCCTTAGCAACACTGGTTTCTTTCCCTGCAAATTGAACACTTCCATCAGCTCTAAAGGATTTATAGAGGTACAAGGGTGTTCATGACACATGATGGACAAGGAGCTCAAGCTCTGCATGGAATTCTTAATCTTTAGATCCTGAGCTGGGAAAAGCTTCCACAAGCTTACTTCTACATGCACTTACATCTTCAGAGTCACAAATGAAGTGATTCCTGAAATTAGAAACTCAGAGGTGATGAAAGGTGGTAAGAGGAAGTGCTCAGTGTGGCTAATGCAATAAAAATTCATCACGAGGTAGTTGTTGGTGAGGACAGGCATGGTTAGCAGCCTAGGATGGTTCTGTGGGTTGACTGCTTTTGTGTGCTAGGTGAGAGATTCCTTCAGGGCACCTTGGCTCGTGGCCTCCAGCTGGTATTTTTTGGAAGGGCAGTGTCTCCTGGGCAGGATACTGGTGCCTGCAGCAGCTTGCCCCAGTGAGCGGGACTGAAGGAGCCTTCTCCAGCCACAGCTCTCTTCCAGCAGGTGAAGTTTATAAACTGGAAGGGGAGACAGTTAAAGGAGCAAACTGGAACCTGTGTTTCTGTGCAGGAGGAGCAGCAGAAGGAGGAGGGGATCGATGATCCATGACAAACTGTAGAGCTGGGCTGCAGCAGGGCAGGTTGGGCTCTGAATTTCCTGTGCTCATCCGTCAGGTTGATGACTCCAGAGGCAGCAAATGAAAGTTCAAACCTTGCTTGGGCCAACTCTTTAAAAGAAGCAATCACTAACTGTTAGATCTATAAAGACTTTAGTGCAATCTGAATTGGAGGTTCACATCGATTTAGCGAAGTGTCTGCTTGGGAATTCACGCCTGTTAATTGCTTTAAAGCACTGGGCCATTAATTGATGGGCATAGTTTTCAAAGGCTTTTGACAGCCCATGTGGATTTCCATCTTAGATATACACTGTTGTGATGTCAGTCTTAACGTCTTCTGTTGCTTTGGTGATCATGTACAGGCAGATTATTCTCAAGTGCCGTTCATTGATTCCTATTTGCATATAAAAAATCCTAGCGTACAAGACACATCTGAAAACCTGTAGGTGAAACCCTCTCCTTTCACTTGTAAGGCACACCTGGGGAGTTCTCGTTCTCTCTGAGAAGCAGATAATTGATACAAACTTGCCTTTTTAGCACATTCAGTATTTGACTCATTTATACTTACCTCGCTTTTTAAATTTTAGTGATACCGTCCCAGCTTTCTCCAAATCTGTGATGGTTTGTGCAGGTAATAGCAGAACTCTGTGAGCACATATTCTTTCTGTTTCCAGGGAGGAATGCTGCCTGTACTGCTTTCATTTCTACAGCTGAAATTAATCTGTATGCCCTGTAATTTGATTATGTGTGGAGGCTGTTGAGCTTTTTAAATGGATGCAGTGATGTTATATCTCTCATGATCCCAGGAGATGTTGTACAAACACTGGTTCTTGTTTTCACTAATTCCCCCATCCTGCTTCTGGCCCTCTGAGTAAAATTGGATGCCCATCCCCTTTTGTGAATTTATAGCAATCAACAAATAGAGCTATTATGTCTCTCGTAGTTGGAATCTGTGCATGTTTCTCTAGCATGCCCAAATGAACTCAGTCTGATTATTTCTGGTGGGCAAAAATGAAGCTAAACATGCCTTCTGACTCTTAGGTTTGCAATTTGATTCACCTTTTGTTTGTCGTGGTCTAGTTTGGCTCACTGGCTGTCTCCAGTATAGTGTAAGGCTTATGCTTGGTCTGATCTTGTTGTTGAAATGCCTTTCTTTTACAGAAAACTTGACAGCTACTGCTGTTCCATAAACCATGTTATTAGAGGAAAGTGTTAATGTAGCAGCCAAAGCTCAATGTTCCCCCCAGCAGAAAACCAGAAAACCTTTGGCACTTGTTTCAGTGAAAATAAGTTTTCTGCTTTTTTTTCCACGTCTTCATCTATTCCAGTGAGGATGGAGGAGGGAATTTTATTAACCTTATTGATTCTGACTCAGAAGCATAATTACTTTCCAGATCTTTATGGGCTATATTAGTCTGTCAGCTTTCATTTTTTGATTTCCCTCCCTTATTCCCTGAGCTTACACTTCTATTCTCTTTGTCCTCCTGTCTTTCTAGTAACTCTCACCATTTATGTTTTTGCCCTTTTCCTACTATTACTGTTGCTGGATTCGGTAGCTGCTAGAGAACACTTTTTATTAAAAGCCATCTGTGAAACCTGAACAGAGGGTACAGAATCCCTGAAGTTTCTCCTGCAGATTTTCCCTCACCTCAGTGTGGCTGACAAGTCTCTTGTGGCAGACTTTGAACTTGTCATGGAACCTTCTTCCTGTGCTGCACTGGAAAAACGTGTAGTTACCAGCATCTATCCATCTATCCTTGCTTGACACAGTGAATGCACAATTAAAAAGTGGTTTTTGTTTTTTTTTTTTTTTTTTTTTTTTTCAGGCAATAAGCTATNTTGTTTTTTTGTACCAGACAGCACGTCAAAGTAAAACACTCTAAAAGACAAGTCTGAACTGATCAGAAAGGCTTATAATTTATTGAATCTGCTGTGTCTCTGGTAATGTCTGAATTTCAAATCAAGGCAACATTTCTTGAACCTGACATTACAGCTGATGTATTCTGGATAGGGTTCACCAACAGGCAGTGAAGTAACTTGGGCTGTGTGAAGAGATGATGAGGACTGGTGTGCTGGTAGGAAGGTTTAGCTTGGTCATACTCAGCTGAAATCCAGCACAGGGAGCTCCTTCCTTGACTCTTGGGGAAGCAGAGGCATTTTAAGATGTTTCAGTGCTTCTCCTGCCCTCCAGTGATGGGGAGCAGCCAGTACCTTTGGTACCTTCTGATTATCTTGGCAGCCTTTTGATCGAAATGTGAACATGCTCCACTTTGGGTGTCCCAGTGTAAGTGACCTGGGTTTCACTCACAATGGAGGATCCTTGGAAATAAAGCACTTTTCCCTCAGGAGGACAGATGCTGGTTCCCTGTTTTCCTGTAGCTCCAGGTGTGCTGTTGCTGCAGGGAGCTGCATCTTTCTCTCTGCAGGGGCTGCCCCTGCTTGCCACAGTGGAGGAAATGGATGTGGGCAAGGGGTCCTGCAGCTGCAGGCAGAGGAAATGCAGCACAAGGCATTATCTGTGTGTTGCGTTTTGTGAGCCCTGCAGAGCACAGTGCTCTCCCAGTTAAGGCCTACCCTGTCATTGGTCTTAGTGTATTTAGTTTCCATGTTTTGTCTGAAAATGTAATGCAGTGAGCGTTGGGATTTTAATGTTCTTTTAAAACCATGCGGCTCCAAAGATTAGGCAGCACTGCTGAGCTCTTTTAAAGCCATAGTGCTTTTGCTCTATTGCAGAGCTCTTAAATAACCTCCCAAATGAGTGAGGAGGGATGGGATAAAGGACTGACTGGCTCTAGTGCCTCAGGCCTGTGGCTACTGCCAGATAGGCTTGTTTGAACAAGGCAGGCATGGGTAAGAGCTGTGTTCACATTTTCTCTCTTCCCTCAGCACCTTCTCTTTTTCACTCTTTGCCAAGAGTAAGCTCTTGGGAGTGCTGTTGTGAGTAGTAATTTTTACAAAAGGCATTGAAATTTAAAAGCTGAAAGACCTTGCAGAAACACAGGACTTGACTTTTTTATTTTAATTGCTGAATGCAATATGAGCATCACTTTGATGTTGTGAGCACTTATGTTTGAAAACTTACACCTCTATGCAAATATCTGGAGATGTAATTGGTATGTGCATGTTGTGGGAGTGGGTTTTTACACCATCTATCTTTCTCTGCATAAATCTAATCTGGATCCTGCCTTGTCTAGGAGGAAATCCAATTAGTGTTGTTTATGGTGCTATTAATGAAAATAGTGCTGTCCCTCTTGCATTCATCTGTTCAGATTGTTCCTTTTCACATTTTCCCCTCCTGCAGATAGATATATAGCTGTATTAATTAAGAAAGCATGTCTGATACTGTTATTTCTGGCTATGGTGTTTAATTTGAAAAAAAAAAAAAGATGCTGTGTTGAAAGATGTGTAATTACAGAAGTTAACATATGCTATGTCACATCAAAAGCATTGTCTGAATTACGAGCGGTTCGGAACGAGCGCTCACTAAAATCTGCAGGAGCACTTTATTGGCTTGATTGATGTGGTTGCTTTGCCTTTCCTGAGCCCAGCAGTGAGGTTCTAAATATCTAAATATCCACATTACCTTGCCTTTGTGGTACCAGGCTGTATGCTTAGTGCAGTTGAGATCTGAGTGAGTATTTCCTGTCTAGCCCCAGAGGAACTCCAGTGCGGGTGAGGAGTGGGCTGGGAATGTGCAGTGGAGGATTGAGCTGGCAGTTCCTGTGCTCTGCTCCAGGGTTGGTGTCAGGGAGTTGACCTAGTGCTTGTATCCATGGATTAAGCATCTTACCCATGTTCCAGCAGGCTTGTTTCTCCATGGGCAGTGTGAGCAGCAAGTTGTTTGCTGGCTGTCCAGATGTGGAAGCAGCAGGCTGTGCTTGGAGGGATTTGGAAGGTGCCCAGGGAAAAGCCACAGCTCGCTGGGGATGAGCTGGAGGTGCCTGGAGTCTGTCCTAGGCCGACAGGTGGCAGCTTGTAGTCAGAAAAGAGCATCTCTGGGGGAAGCAGCCCTGCCATTGCCTTGTTTTACAGCACTGCAGGCAGCACAGGCCCTTTCTTTTCCATAGCCTGTAAAGGGCACAGTGCATTTATTAAGGTAAGAATTTATAGGTGTTAAAGTTTTCTCTGTCAGTAGGAATAGTACAGAATGTCTAAGTGAAGTTGCATGACAAAGGGTTTCCTCTGCAGTCCTGCTTAAGGCATATTGCAAGGTCTGCAAGGAATTTTGAGTTAAATCACTTTTTGAAGTTTGTGCAATTCAAAGTATATGAACAAGGAAAGATCAACTCCATACCAGGTCACTAGAATCCTCAAATGGAGCAAGTAATGCAAAAAATGCTCCCTTCTCACATGTCTGCAAACACACTGATGCTCCTGTTGTTCTTTGATAAACTATTTATATGATGAAGTAGTTGTTTAATTTATCTCCATCCACTATTGGTAGACCTGCTCTGTGATTTCTGATAACATGGCATTGCTTGGTATTTCAAACCAAAAAGAACAGCTTCATTTCTGCTATAAAAGTTGAAAGTTCTTAACCTTTAATTTCTCTCTAAGCATGTTGCATGCATGTTGTTTCCTCAGATGTGTGGAATGTGACTGAAAATTGATATATCACCATGTCGTTTTTCACACTCTCCTTTCTCCCGCCCCTTATTCTTTTCCTCTGAGTATTTTCATATCTGATGGCTCTTTTCTGTTCACTGTATTTTGTGAATCTGACTTGTCTGCTCAGAACATTTCTACCAGGAGGACTTTGGCAGTGCTGGTTTTTTTTTGCACTTGCTGTATTGTCTGACCCCAAGTCCATTCACGCTTTTTGGGAATGATCTGGCACCTTTTTTTTTAATGCAACTTGAAATAGCCTGGGATGGAATGTTTAGGGCAAAACTTGGGTGTTGCTGAAGACTCAATTCTAGGCTGCCTTGCAAAAATTGTTAAATACATGCTTTTAGACATAAACCATGTTTAGCTCTGACTAAGCCAGAGCTGTATCTGTGAGCCTGGGGTAGGTTTTGTAGTTTGTGAGCTACCTTGGGGATGGTGATGGGTGGTGGCCTGGAATGTGTGTTTGTTATAGGGCTTAGCTATTTGTTTGGCTGGATCTTTTAGCACAGGAGAGCTGGTTCTGCTTAAGTGTGGGCAGGGTGATAGTTCAGGATTTGGCTTGAAGAGAACTCCTGTAAATATATTCTTATCACTTGGATCAGGCCTGTGCTTGCTTTCCTGAGTCTTGCCAACAAGTGGATCCTGAAATGTTCTAACAGCAGCACTTTGAGCTTTCACGATAGAAATTCTCCTTTGGGGTGAGTTATGGTGGGAGTGGCATTGAGGGGCTTCATTCTATCTCCTGCTTAATTCATCTTTTAAAGTTAACACTGATCATGACTGCTCTGGCAAGTCCACATCCCCCAGCTTGACAGGACCAGCTCAGGTATCACCAGTGTAATGGGAAAAGACTCAAGATGGTGATGACATTGGTATTTGTTCATGTGGCTTTTGGACTGCAAGCCTGTGACACCATCCCTATAGCTGAGCCATGCACATCCCTTCTCTGGAACAGAATCAAAGAGAAACATTAATTGCATCAAAGAATTTGCAAGCAAAATGCTCCTCTGGTGAGTGGAATGATCTCTTCCAGAGCTGGCATGGAGCATTCCAAGTGTGGGAAGGCCATTGAGGTCTCTGGGTAGCAGAGATTTGGCTGCTCCCTTTATGAACTGGACTAAGAAATATGCACTTCTGTATCTCAGAGTGAATGTAGGTGTGTACCTGCATTGCTGCATAGATTAGATAAATTCACAGTGATATTTGAAGCAAAGGCTGTAGCTTGGGCTGGTATTTTAGTGATTTTTCACCCACTGGGAGAGCAGTAAATAGTCTTAGATTGTAAAGATGGAACTAGAAATTGAGGTCACAGTATAATATGCAAGACCTTTTTTTTTTTACCTTGTTTACTTCATGCCAGGCTAAGTATTTCATAGCAAAAGTAAATTTTTTGTGCAGTTTGTGAAATAAATAATGGAGAGATCCTGTTAAAAATGCATTGGCTGGCTTCCTTATTTTAATATTAATAAGGCAGGTTGCTACAATAAAATTAGCTCTGCATGGTGTTTGTCACTGTACTGCCAAAGCAATCGAGTCTAATGCCATTCCTTCCTGAAGTAAATCCCCAGGAGAGCAGTATTTGTGCTGTTCTGAAACCTCTAGCCAGGGAAGTTGGAGTAGAACTGTAAATTATGGACAATGCAGGTTTTAATCTGGGATTCCCAAGTCTGCCTTTGGCCTTGTGGCTTTCTGGCTGCTTGTGTGAGGTGTTTAAATGTTCTTTACACATGTGCTTTCTCTGCTGTAGTGGCTAATACCCAGCTGCTTGGCTTATGCTTATGGACAGTTTGGTAATCATATCTGTATGGTCTCATAGTCCTGAAACCCATCCTGTTTGGGGCAAAACTGAGCTGTGGGGGTACTCAGCTTTGTACCTGTTCCTAGGACACAGTGCCTTGGTGCAGGAGCCTGGGGAGGAAGGGGTGGAGGAAAAAGAGGGACATTGCAGTTGGCACAAAGGAGATACTGTCTTTTTTTTTTTTTTTTTTGGTTAAAGAGGAATCTGTTCCTTTAGAAGGAGAAGCCCTTTACCAACCCTGCATTTCTGTGATTTATAGCAGGTGTTTATCTGAGCCACAGAGCAAAAGGAAACAAACCTGTAGTATTGATACATTTTGTTATGTGGCCAGAACAACATTTTTGTGCTTATAAATAATAGGAACACTCATTGTTGTAGAGGCCCTGTCAACTGGTGATATTTAGGTTAAAACACGTGTTATTTGAGTTATTTGATCATGGTTATAGACACACTTCTGTTGAAATCTATGTTTAAGGCAAGATTAAGCTCTCTTCATTTTACAGTTTGCATTGTTAGTTTAGGATCCAAATTGGAGCTACATTCAAGCTTTGCCTGCCAACTGGATCTTTTTAAGATTTCATTGAACATGGAAATCTGTGAAGCAGGGAAGCACATATGTTTAAATACCATCAAGGTCTGTGGGTCCAAATATCTGCCTAAGTGTTTTCTTGAAAACAGTCATGTTTCAAGTAGGCTTTTTAAATCTCCACTTTAAAGAAATGTCTTGAGAGTCTAAGAACTCAGAGGCAATTCCTCTCAGAATGGCAGTCATCCATTCTGAATAAGCAGGTCTTTGTATTTCTGTGTTATTTCTACTTCTTATGACATGTTGTAAAAATATTTTGAATGATGGGTTGTGTTTATTGTATGTAATTCCTATAGACAGCATGAAATGGACAGACTCACTTTAAATGTTGTTACTGGCATCAGAAGTAAAACTACCCGTGTCTTCTTCCCCTTTTCATTTGCAATCTGCAGAAGTCTTAGCTGAAAATGGAGAGATCTGTTTGTACATGTGAATGATCTCTTTGTGCAAGAGGCTGGGGGAGGTGGAATTCCCCATGTTCCTTGGGAAAGAGATATGACAGAAATGTGTTGCAGAAATTTCATCCAGAAGATGAAGGTGTTGATTGTTGGTGGTTTTTTATCTGCAGCAGAAGGAAAGTGGGACAAAATGAACAAATGGAAACTCGTTGCTTCTCCCTTCTTCCTTCCAAATTACTCTAGAAAAAGGCAAAACAACCAAGACAGATGATACAACTGTAGCTGGGAGTGCCTCTGTGGAGTCCTGGCTGTTGCCAGCTGCATGATTTTTTCTTTTCCTCTATCCTGCCAGACGGGAAGTGCTGGATGGAGAAAAGAAAATAGCTGGGTAAGCACAGGCCCACGACTTTGTCCCTATGTAAGTAATTGATTTACAAAATAGGGTCTCAGGAAGACACTGCAGGAGCTAAATCTGTTTTTTATGTTCTCTGACATATTAGAGTCTAGTCAAAATATGATTTTTCCCATCTGGGTAGGGAACATGCTTGCTGTCTCAGGAGCACTGTGTCTTCCTGGGTAGGGAAAATGAAAGATGGGAGAGGAGACAGCTCACCACGTCACAGCTGAGAAGCTGATATTTATTCCACACTTCTCCACTTGTTTAGGCTGTTCCCAGTCCTGCATTCTAATTTCTCTGTACTTCTGGGCTTGACTTCGTTTTGGGGCGATTTTTTTCCTCTTTGTCCTATATATCTTGTATGCTCACTACTGAGTGGGTTGCAAATAATTAAAAGCAGTCTGGTATTCTTTTCTGCTTCTAGTGTGAAGATGATCTGCCTGACAGGCAGGAAGGCACAGCTGGAACAGCAGCTGAAGCTGGGCTGGAGGACAGAGTGGATGTTCGATACCTGCAGTGGTTAAATGGGAGGCTGAGGTTCCAGTGGCAGAGTTTGCACGCTCAGCACCAGGAGCAATGCAAACTTTTGCACAAGGTAAATGATTCTTCTAACTCATTGTGACATTGTTTATTATTTAAAAGCCTTGTCAGCTAGAGCTAAATGTAAAAATTATTCTTGTTTGCTAGTTCTGCGTTTTGTGTAGATAAGAGTGAATTACTCTAAGTATAAGTACCTCCATCTTTCCCTAGTGTGGCAGAACCATGAGAAAATGTAGCATGTGCAGTGTTTGTAAGGTTATAATTGTATATAAGTCTCTTTTGCAGGTTGGCACATTAGTCACTTCTGGAACCATAGGCTGCTGCTGTTTTTCTCAGAAAATGCCTGGTAGAAACAAGGCAGGGCATTCTGGACCCATAGACAAGAAGCAGTGATTCAGAACTATAGGTTGACTGGAAATGTAGATTCAAAATGTTAAGCATAAATATTGAAAGTAATAGCAAAATAAAATGCAGTTTGTCTTTCCAGAGTGCTGGGGAACATCTCAGCAGAACCCAAAATCTACCTGCTTTTAAATCAGGGATCAGTAATGGTCTCTACACCGCTACGATTCCACTTCTGTTCTCATTTATGAATGTTTAGGTGTCTGTCTGAAAATCACAAATATCTGGGAGCATTATGTCTGTTTAGGGTGGAAATAGCCTTCAGTCCCAAAGTTGACAGTGACAGTGACTGCACAGATTAAAAAAATAAATTTTTTTTTTAAAAAGAGGCCTCTCTAAAGAGAGGCCTAAAAATTATTAAATATTGTTTTCCCTAGGTCCCCTTTCTCCATTTATATCTTTCTGGATAACTTAAATTGAGACAGCTATTACTGTACTCAGAACCTTCACAGAAAACCTTTTTTTGAGACTAAAAATGGTTTTGGGAAATCTCTCCTCAAAGTACACATCAGAAAGTTGTCAGAATCATTTTCACCTTTGAATGAAGATGCCTTCTTGGTTTTAATCTTGTATCTGACAGAGCAGTGCTAAAAACTCTAATGAGGTTACATTTTGTTCTTTCCATGAACTGATTGCTAGGGAAGATGTCTGATTGACAGCCCTAGGGAAGGATCAGGTGCTGTGTGTGCAGCATCTAAAATAACGTTTTGCTTCTCATTGACCACTGCAGATGTGCTTCCCTGATCTGGGAACAAAGGTAGCAATTCTCTCTAAGTGCAGGTGCAGTCCTTGGCTTTTTGCACTGTGATTACAGACCATGATGGGATTGTGAGAGGTCAGTCTCAAATGAAATGATTGGCATCTTCTCCCCCTGATAAACTACCTTGATTTAAGGTATGCTGGTTTTTATAGCAGGTGAGGCAAATGCCTCCAGAAGTCATCATCGGTGCTCTGATTTATGTGGGACTTGACAGTAACAAATCATTAGGCAGCTCCAGTACCTCAGCTTGCAGTTAATGAGGCCAAGGAAGAATTAAGAGCAGGTCAAACCTGGGAGTACAAACAGAGATGCTCTCAACAGTCCAAATGAGGCACTGAAATAATGAAGAGATGTGCTGATTGGGCAACGTGCTAAACTTGTTGACAGGGGAGCTTGAGAGATAATGACCCTCGTGTGGGAGTTGTGCTTTGAAATAAACTTGGACTTTTTTTTTCCCTGTGTAGCTGTCTAAGGCAAAATGTTTGCTAAAGTTAGGGCTGTCAGAAAAATATAAGAGACAGGTTAGTTATGCTGCAGATCCCTGCACCACGATTTCCAGAATCTGGAAGAATAAGCAGGAGGGTGAATGTTTGTCTGTTCATCCAGTTTCCCAAAGCTGCCATTAGTGCTGTTTTCAACAGTCTTTGCTGGACTAAACTGAAGGCAGCAGTGGTGCTGGTGATGGTTCTCACAGTCAGGGCTGCCACCATGGGGGTACACAAAGGAGGATGGAACAGGATAGACTCCTCCATATGTGAACCCACACTGATGTCATGCCTGCAGCTGTGGGAGTTCTGTTCAGAGCTGTAATAAAGTGCAGTGCTCTGATTTATAGTTTAGTCTGATTTAAAAGCAGGAAAATAGAAAGGTAGCAGTGACTTTGGAAGGACTTCATTACGGTGCCACATTAATGTTAGCATTTACAGTAACACAAAATATAACATACTTACACAATTTAACAGCTGTATAAACAATAATTGATATTTCCTGACTCCTTCTAGAGAAATGGCTTTTACTACTGCATTAATAGCAAAACTTTTAAACTATTCCATGTGTTAGAAGACTGAGCTGACCCAGTATGACCTCTGTATGAGCTGCTGCTTTCCTCTAATAAACCACAAACACAGTATGCAAAAGGCTAACGAGTGTTGTGTTTTTTAATTATGCTGACAGATTTACAGAGGGCTTTCTCTACAAAATGATAATTACGGCTTTTACTCGCTCTGTTTAATGACTTACCAGGTTATGTGTCTCCACTGTGCAACAGTTTTATTTAGTGCTGATCAGGAGCTATAATTTTTGCCAACCAGTGGCGACACTGCCACAGATTTCCTTCTCTGACTCACATGGGCTCTAAAATACCATATTCTCTACTTGGGCCTTTCTGAGAAAAACACATCACAGATGGAAAATATGTTCTTACTCAGAAGATGACTGCTCTTCCATTCTGTATTTTGTATTTTTGCTTGGTCCTGTATCTACTCTGTCCTGCCTGCAGCCACCCAAGGTTGATGGGATGAAGTTCTGCAGTACCCAGAACAGGCTGCTGAAGAGGGAAACCTCCCTGGAGCTACAGCTGGTTCTGTGCTGGGAATTGCTTGTTAAGTGGTCTTGACTGGCTGCTCCCCTTTGCTGGTTGTTCTGATGAGCTGCTTTTCAGTGACTTCAGCTCCCAGAAGGCATGTTGAAGCTTAAAGAAGCACACATGTCCTGCTGTAGGAGGGAGACTTCCTGAGGGAAATCCTCACCTCTCTGTTGCTGAGGAATTTTGCAGCCTGAGGCTATGAGCTGTTGAATAACGTTGTAATGGCTTCTCAACATGGACAGGTTGTCTCTCTTTGAAAGTATAATGTAGTAATACCATTATAATTCCCTCGAAATTCTCAGTGGTACATATTTACCTGATATGCCTTCAAATACATGGAAAAGTGAAGAGTAAATTAACGTGTCTAGGCAGGTCTCTTGGTTCCTTCTATTCTGTTTCTTCCTCTTTCTGTCTGGTGTCAGAAGAACATCTGTCTGCCTGGGTTTTGATTCCTCTTGAATTCATAGGAGAGGGCAGTTGTTTTTATCTAGTCTGTGAGTTACCATTTTTCCTTAAAAACTGTGAGAAGCTTTGTGTAGTTTCAACAAAACAGGTAGAAACCTGTGTAGTTTAAAACAGGCATTTTTGGGGGGGCTCTGTTAAATGCACTGGGCTGTGTTATAAGAAATAGTGGAGCAGCTGAGTTTCTGCAAAACTGATGGATTTCCTGGGGGTATTTTCAGCTATCTTCCAACCTGAAGTAGTGGAGGGTTAGATCAGGTTCAGAAGTGAACTTTTTTTAAGCAGGTGAATATCTGATTGTGGGCTGTGCGTATGCGTTAGTAAGAATAAAAGGATATTAAATGGAATTCTTGATGACAGAAGAAGAGTTTAACAAAATTGGAATTTCAGATCCTGGTAAAGCAATAATAATGGTTGTGATATGTTGGGAAATTAAGAGCAAGGGTTGTATTCTGTACAAGAATGCAGAGCAGCACTGGGAACTGCCACCTATGAAGGGATTGGTTTCTTGTGCCTCCTCTAAGATAAACAATATAAAATAAGGCAGCGCAGTGGATTGGATGGGTTGTATCAATATATCTGATGTAGTAAGAGTAAAGGGACAAGGACAAAGTCTTGATCTCTGAATAATAGAGGGCAAGGACTGGTGCTGGGTAATTACCTCATTGTCAGTAATTTATGAGTGAGCTAAGCTGCAATTGTTAGATGCATCTGTATCTTGACATGAAAAATTTACCATGTTGCTCTGTGGATTACTACGTTGTTTATTGATATATTTTTTGTCTGTTTGGATTGAAAATCTTTGCTTTTTTTTTTCCTAAAGTGAATTTGCCATTAGATCTCAGAAGCACGTTCTTCTATGCAGTAGAATTTCTCCCTCTCATGCAAATGTGTGTGAACTGTGAGCAAGCCCCCTTTTCATCTTCTCTAGGGGATTTAGACACCCTACAGGGAGAGCAGCTTGTCTGAGCTCAAGGGCATTTAGGAATTGGTGCTGGAAACTCCCCAGGAGTGATGCTAAGTGTGGGGAGCTGTGCCTGTGCTCTCTTGCAGAGGTTAGTGTAAGGTGAGATCAGACCTGCCTCCACCTGGGGTATTCCCGTGCCAAGAAGCAACAGTCATGCATGTTCTGCCTCTCACCCTCTCACCTGCTACTTTTCCCTTGGTGCTTTTCCCTCTTTAAGCCTTGTTTTATCTTCAGTGTGTCCTGGTTATCAGTAACACATAGTAAAAATACAAACACTGGATTATTCCAGTGTCCATCTAGTCTGCTCTCAGGGGAGCACCTTATTCCTCTGTTATTAAAGCTTTAGTGTATTTGTTTGGGCCTTTAGCCAGTGATGCTGCTGCCACAGACTTTGGAAGAGGGGCTGCAATTCACTGCTGGTGCTGGGGGCCCAAAGGTTTGGCAGGCAGAGTTACACAAGAATGCAGCAGGGAGAGGAGTGGCAAGTGGAAGGGAAGAACATTGTGTGGGGAGGTGCTCTTTTATTTTTAAACTGGCATAGCTCTGCACATGTGACAGATGGTTGTCACCAGCAGTGAGTTTTGGGAAGGGAACGCTAAAATATTCTGAAGTTTCACGGAAGGGTTGATAATTACCCAGTGCCTGTCAACTTTAAAATAGTTGTCAATACCCAAGTGTGTGATAAAGTTCGTATTAGAATAAAGGAAGAAAAGCAGCAAACATTCTCTGTCTTCTGGCAGAAATATTAATGAAATATGAGTGATTGTCTGACAAATGTGCACTGCTATCTTGTTTGGCAGCTGCAGTTATTACAGTAACAAAGGGATCAGCTCTGAATAGGAGGAATTGCTTTTTATTGTTCCCTTGACTAACTTGGGAAGCTTCTTCATCAAGTAATTGATGATACTATCACCAGTGCAGCTGGGACAAGGTCTTGGTAAGCAAAAGCCAACAGTATGGAGCAGCAAAAGAGAACCTTACTATAACTAGGTATCATTTTCTACTTTAAAGAAAGAAATAAAAATTATTCTGAGAGTATCCTTTAGCTTCTGTCTGTGTAAGTGGTTTCTCCTTTCGTGCTGTGCACAAGAGCAGGTGTACTGTGAGGAAAGAGTCTGCAGGACAGGATGGAAAGAGAAAGCTTTCAGTTTTACTGTGGCAGCAGTGGTTGCAATTCCTGCATGTGGTTCTGGCAGGAACCTGATGGGCCATTTTGTGAGCTGATTGTGGTGCATGTTCATCCTTCCCATCCTGGCTGCTTTGAAAAGGGCTGTTGTAGTGGTGGTAGAAGTTACATTTGTACATGTCCATTGGGAATGGGCTTGAAGCCACTGGTTCACATCACCATTCAAACCCATGCAGCTGTTGGATGGTATTAATGATGTTGTTAATGACTGGTCCTTGCACTGACAAGTATCTTTTAAATTAATCTGTTCCAGATCCATTTATTCACTAGTGGCTCCCATGTGGACCAGATCCTTGGACATTTTTCTGTGACAGAAACAGATCTCATAAGACAACCAGAGAACTACAAGCAGGTAATGCTTCTCCTGAAATTCTTGGATGCTCAGTATGCTTTACACAAACATTGTGAAGACTGAACTGCCTGTAACATTTTTTTTAACTTAGTTTCCATCAGAAGTAAGGGCTTATATATTGAATTTTCAGTTTCTTCACTTATTTGTATTCATCCTATCTGGTTTGAACACAAACCCAAAGGTATTAGGCTAAGTTTTATAAAACCTGGTAGATGAGGGGTGGGGAGAGACCTGGCTGAAAATGCCACTGGAGAAAAGGCTTGTAGAATAAAACACTCCAGATAATTTGGCTGACCTGCTGTTGTATCCTGTCAGTAAGCACATCTGGGCCAGCCAGGCACAGTGTCAGAACATGGAGAGGTCTGATTTATCTCTTCAGGTGAGCCAAAGCACATCTGGTGCTAGCATTCATTAGTTCCAGAAATTATACAAGTTGACTGGCTTTCTGGGTGAGGGAAGGGGCTTTGTTTTAGAAGAAGAATAAATATTTTAGCAATGCAGAATAGCTGAGGTTGGAAGGGACCTCTGGAGGTGACCTGATCCAAACCCCAGCTCAAGTGGAGTCACCTAGAGCAGGCTGTGTGATCATGTCCAGGTGACTCTGGAGTATCTCCAAGGCTGGAGATTCCACAGCTTCTCTGAGTGACCTGCTCCATGCTCAGTCATTCTCACAGGAAAGCATCTCCTTATGTTTTCAGGCAGAACCTTTTAGAACATCATTTTATCTCGTGTCATGTTTTACCCTGAAGTGTAAATTCCTACTGCTCTCAATTACTCAATTATCATGGATGTTTCAGTTTATTATTTGAATTAGTATAATTCAGTTCTTTTAATATGGTATCATACATTTGTTTTAAAAAAATCTGTTTCTAAAAGTTTATTCTGAAACTGAAACAAGATGGAAATTTCAAGCTCATCCCTAGCAAAATCAATATTTGGCACATTTCTGCTGTCTGTCCAGATCTGTTTGCTCAAAGAACATATTCTCTCTGCTGCTTGCTTAGGAGTGAAAGTGGGCATTGTAAACATTGTGCACAAAGAAATTCAGGAAAGTAGATTTGAAGATGGGAGGATAGTTCTATGTTCAAAGCCCCTAAAGTAAAGTGCATGTTAATCTTTCATTACTGAGCATTTCTTGGATGAACAGTTCACATCCAGCCTCTTGGTAAGATTCGTCTGTTTAGAACATTTTCCTGGAAAACTATTGTTTTTCTGGGGCAAATGGCTTTAAACCAGCTTGAGATTTCTTTTTCATTTCTGCTTCACAGTCCCCCTCCTATGGTTTGCTCAGCAGCTCAGAACACACAGCAGCACATTGCTCTGAAGTCTGTAGTCTTGCAGATCTTAGCAAATGTCTGTAAAGCTCTGGCAGGCTGGTATTAGAAACTTCCAGGCTGTGGAGAAGGACTTTGCCACTACCTTTTTCCCAAAGCCTTACCCTGAGCATGGCACTGATCTGTTGCAATAAAACTTAATGATATTCTTACAAAGCCTATTTGGTTTTGACTACTCTGTTAATGGATCATTCCAGGAGTTTTTTCTTGCATTCTGCTCCCTTTCCTGGATGTCTGGTCCAGATATGCTGGAGGGGGAGGCTCAGGATTAAATGGAAAGAGTCCTTCTGTATTGTAAGCATGGTGCTTAGGTAAAGTCAGGAAGGTTTAGTGGGCAGCTTTGTTGTTTAGTTAAAATCAATGAAGTCTTCATCCCACCTTTCCCTGGCTTAAACAAACAGATGAAACAAAACCAGGGTGATGACTGAGAGGCAGGGTGACAGAAGATGTTTTTTTTAAATAAACTCTGAGTGGTCACAGTCTATCTCCCATTTCTGGGCACTGGCAGATGCAATCCCAAACAGGCTCCAGCTCCAGTGCATGTGCACTGGAAATTCTTTCCTTATGTCACTTACTGCTTGGGCTGATCCAAAATTGGAATTATTTGTCAGTATAATCAGCTGTGAAATTCTTA
Organism: Climacteris rufus; assembly: GCA_013398175.1. Lineage (NCBI taxonomy): Eukaryota > Metazoa > Chordata > Aves > Passeriformes > Climacteridae > Climacteris > Climacteris rufus. Next base: position 824,020 of record VZRZ01004550.1, read on the forward strand.
ACCTCTTGAAGCTCTCAAACTTACTCAAGAAAGGAGTTCCAAGCTGCTCTCTTCTGCCTAATTCTAAAATAAACAGGAGAAATTGCAGGAAATCATCACAACACTTCAGTATACACATTTTCAAGAGCCTTATAATTTTTATGGTCACCATTTGATCATTCTTTGTAGTTTCTGTCTCCCCTTACCCTTATTTCTCAAAAGCAGCTTCCAGAAGTCATATGCTCAGTATGTATGAAGAGCCTCATATAACAAGGTGGTATGGACTTGGAAAGGAATCACTGTTTTGAGTGTCACTTTTCCAGATGGATCTAATACTCATTATGCAAAGCGATGCTGCTTTGGAAAATGTAATAAAAAGCCTCTAATTTTCAAATATCTTGCTAAGATTAAGTAAATGATGCATATTTGAATAACTTGGTTTTCAAATATTGGTGCAGATGGCAGCACTCTGCCAAATGTCTTCTCCAAAAACTGTGAAATTATTTTTTTCTTTTCATGGTAAATGAGACGTTTCTCTTAATGTTACCTCAAGTAAGAACCTGCTGCATGGATCAGTAAAAAGAGCAAGCATATCAATATGCTTTACTGTAATGCACCCCTCTTGGTGGATGGTGTTACAAATTCCTTCTCATCTCAGGCATCCTTCAAAGCACAGCAATGCAAAGTGGATCGATGCGTCAGAAATCCGCTATCACAGGAAGGACTTGGGCTCTCCTTGTTTAAGCCTCGAGTTCATTTTCATCAAAAATACCCTGTGAGATTACGATGCTCTGCTTGTAGCAAAACAAGAGATGTTTAGTCTGACAGGGGAAGTGTGATAGGATACAGATAGCTGTGAAGTTAAGCTTCACTTTGTGAAATGTCAAAGTCACGCTGCTCCTTTTCTATAGAAGTTGCACCTTAACTTGTTTAAAATGTTCTTTCCTTGGATTTCTGACTATAAAACTCTTTTAGTGCTTTTATGTACAGGGATTTTACTGGACATTATTATTCTTCTATCATAATAAATATCTTTGTCAGATTCACAGGGCTGGAAGTTTTCCAAACCTAATGGTTTTAATTATGTTTTTCTCTAGTGGGGCATGATCAAAATTCCAACTTTTGCTGCGGTTTGGCTGTGGTTATATATGTGTGTGGCTGTGAGTTGCAGGTCACTGCTCTGTTTAGTTCCTGTGCTGCCTGGGGTGTCAGTGAAGGGGAGGTGGTGTTATTTCAGCTGGAGTTCAGTTTCCAGTGCAAATACAGAAGTGCCTCAGTCAGGGGCTGTGGTCCTGGAGCTGTCTGAGGCTGGGCTGGAGCGCAGAAATCGGGGACAGCTACAGGGAACTTGGGGGGTCACTGTGTTTTTTCTTGAAAATCTCTTGCACTTATCACTTAGTGTGTCCTAGAACACAGTCTAGAGCATCTTGAGTGTCTTCTGTTTTGATGCATTTTCCAAGCTGATGGATGCTACTTCTTTTTTAAGTTGGTCCCTCTCATCAGCTGGGGTGGGATGGGGGCCTGCTGCCATTTCCCAGCCTGAAATATCTCCAGGGCAGAAATGGAGTTCTGGTCTCTGGCACTGCAGCTAAAATAGTTGGGAACAGCTTGCAGAATGCTTGGGAGAGCATGCAGAAGATGTGGCTGAGGGTAAGCAACATCTGCCCCAAACTTTTCCAGGGCAGTGATGTTTATCACCAAGGATGTGGCCTCATTCCTCTTTCTTGTCTATCAACTCTGCTGAATTCTACACAGCAGTGTTGCCAGTTCTGAAGTTTACCTTGAGCTCGAAAAATTGTATCTTGCACTTGAGTCATTAAATTAAGTTTCTCATCAAATTGTTACCGTATAGAGATCAATGAATTTTAAATCAAAGCACCTTACTCCTTCAGTTTCTTCTGTCTTTTCATATACTGCTTTGCATGTGGAATTCAGTCTTAGTAGAGATTGAAAGTTGGAACTCAGGTCATTGGTGCAATGCTGGCAGTGCTGGAATGATCACTGAAATTGTAATGAGTAAAGATGACACCTTTAAATGCCAGTAAATCAATTTACTGAGTGTGACAGCAAATAAATAATGCAGCTGTCTGCCAGATGGACATGCAATGAAATTTATAGAACTTGGATGTGAATAGCTAATAATTTTGTTTCAGAAATTTGTGAAAAACGTTTATGTTTGTTGATCATTAACACGTTTTAAAGGTGATTTATTTGGCTTAAGAAACTAAGGATCTTGGTAGCAAGTAAATAGGAGCAAACAAATAGTCTGTCTGACTTTGCATTCATAATATATGGTCAATTCCATGCCCATAAAGAATTCAAGTGAGCTGTAGCTCTCCAAGCAGCAGGGATTGGGTGGGATGGGGTGGTACAGGCATAGCACTGCTCTGCTTTCTGGACTGTTCATGTATCAGGGAAGGAAACCAATGTAAAGTATCTGCATTTCTTCCTTCAGTCAGGTGGGATCCCTAATTTCTTATTGGGTCATTCAAGGGGTAAATGATCGAGATGTAGGGTAAGTTATTTGTGAACCCTAAATCTTCTGGCAGTTTCCATTAAAACATCTGTCCCAGATGGCTGTTACAGATGGGTGACACAACAGGTTTATTCTCTGTGAGTAATAGCCCATGGTTTGAATTCATGCAAAGCACTAAAGAGCTTCTGTTCTTTCCAGAACAAGTGCATTCAGATTGGAAACGTTAGGAACTGATAGACTTGGAATTTTCAGAAATGTTGAGTGTGCATTTACCACTTACTTTGCATGAAATTTGAGGCTTTGGTTGGCGTCATGGGCTCGTGCACTTGTATAATGAGCCGTGCTCTGCTGAAGTTTTTATCTGCACAGACATTCTAGACAGGAAAAGCAAGCAGTGAATCTGGTGCATCCGAGGCACAGCACCACCTCCTGGAATGTGTGTGGGGGCAGAGCTGCAGAAGGGAGGTCTGTCAGCTAATACAAGTTACTCCTCTGGCTACTGAATAATTACTGTGCTATTGCATTATCTCCAGAAATGGATCCCAGGTTGTTCACCCTCTTGGATGAAAATAGAATAGCTATGGAAGGATAATTCCAGCTGCCATGTTCCAGGCTATATTTGGTGTCCTTGTGTTGGTTGTTTGGGACTTCCTGGAATGTTCCTGGTGCTGACAGAGGCTGCAGGCAGGCGCTAAATGAAAATAAACAGTTAAATCGCTCTGATAAGCCTGACACCGTGTCACATCATTGATTGGACACAGACCTGTGCTGGTATATCTGTAATCAACCCTGTTGTGGTCTTGTATGGTGGGGTGAAGGAGATGTAACCTTATTTGAATTTCAAAGAGCCTGTTAGGGAGCCATCTGATATTTTATGATGTCCTTCCATCTGTTGTACAAGAAGCAGTTGAAGCAACACATTTCTCAGAGTGTAGATACCAATGGAAAAAAATGACATTTCTCCTATAGTCTGTGATGCTTCTGGGTAGAAGATTTAAGTCAGGAAATGAAGGCTTGTACTGCATGTAAATTCCAGAAAAAAGATTTGTTATTTAGTGAAAAAATGACCTTGAGCTTCAAGGACAAATGGCCTTCATTGCTGTAAACTGTCATAGACTCATAAGCTTCCGTGAAGCTCTGGCAACTAACTCTGTGTGATCTGGCCCTCAGCTTTTTATATGTTTATTTTTTCATTCCCTTAGTAAAAGCCATAGTTCTGTCATTTCTGTCATGGAACAGGATCAGTATTTCATGTTGTAACTACTGTTCTAATTAAAGGCAGCTTTGCCTATTTGTCATCATGTTTTACTTTCCTGGAAGAAAAAGAATACTTGAAATTTCTCAAGTGGATCCTGCATAAAAATACAGCATAAGAGTAACTGCATTGGGGCTCATGAATGTTTGTGAAAACGTGGAGTTTTCCTGTTTTGGTTTTCTTTTTGTGCTTGTTCTGTCCAAAATCCCTCCTTGGCCAGGATGTCACAGAAATCTTCATGGAGATTCATTTTGCTGGGTGTTGTGCCAGGGTCTGTGTGAGCTCTTCACAGAAAGGTTGTAGCATGAACCAGTTCTCAGGCTGGGGAGAAACTGTGTTGCTGCAGATGAGGTTGTTCTCCACCTTCACAGTCTTCCCCAAAGGAGCACAAAGACCTCTGACAGTTCTTGGAGCAACAGCACAGAAGAGACAGCCAAGCTGTGAAGACTCTAAGCACAATGAGATTTTAGACTTACTCTACACAGGGCCAGAATCAACTTAGTTTGAATCAGTAGTGACTCCTGGCCATTTACCAGATGTGCTTCCAGGGCTTTGGATGACCAGAATCTTTAGATTTTGGCATTGTTGAATTTTCAGAACAGCAACTAAGCTGTCCATAGCAAGAGCACTTTTTTTCATTTTGTTTTACAACTTTTTACAGGCATAGGTTTTGTTAGGAAGTTCTGGAGCTGCTGACCTTTAATAAATTTCAAGGTTCACCAAAGAATTGTATGTTAGGGCTGTGGACACGTATGTTTTGAAAAGGTCAGTTATGACAATCTTTTTGAATTTGCATAATTATGCTCGCCACAGCACTTGGAATAAAAATAGCAAATTATTTGCCTTTTGAAAGTATTCAGGTTTTCCTCTCTTCCTCTCTTTAACTTTCTTTTACTAAAACATTCTAACATTATTCATTGAGGAACACAGGGGACTTGGATTGTGTTAGGACTGCAGGATGGGAGCTGAAAGAGGACTCTGGACAGGCAGAGGAGGGGAATAGGATGGATAGTGAAGAACCTTTTTGCTCTGGCTCTTGTTCAGTGAAGTCAGGAGCTGGGAGAGACCCCTGGGCAAGAGGCCTGAATGAGGGCATTGGGGAAGCAAGGTAGCTCTGATGTGAAAGATTTCAGATTATCTGGGTGAAAAGAAACTAATTGAGGTGTGAGGGGCTGCATATAGACAGGAAGGTCAAGGTTGGAGAGGAAAATTAGGACAGGGAGCTCTGAATGGGGAAGAATCTCTCTAAAGACTTGGATCACTGTCTTACTACTTGTGGGATTCTGAGAAATCACCTGCTTGCAGGAAATGTCATCCCCCTCCAATGAGGATCTAAGGGGACAACCTCCTGATGCTGCAGGAGGAATTCTCAAAAGTATCTTTCTGAAAACATAAAAGTGAATCAATAGTCTAAGGGGGAGCACAATGTTGCAGTGTAAGGTATGCTTATTTGGAACCATTGTGACATTCGGAGAGCAGAGTGACTTGTGTGGGGAGCAGAGCTGTGGAGAAGAAAGTGGTTGATAAAGGTGAAGAAGAAGCAGTAAGGGTGGGAGAATCATGGAAGTGGAAGGAAGCCTTAGCAGCTGAGGCAGTTCCCCTTTCTCCTGGGATGCTGCCAGACTTCTGTGCCTTTGGATTCTCAAGTTACCTGTGCTAAGTTACTTGAACTAGACTTTCCATGGTGGGCTGTGCATGGCATGTTCACTTTTTTTGTGTGCCCAGTTTGCTGCTCAGAGATCTGATTTCTGGGTATGCTGAGTGTTCCCAGCTGCTGCTGAACCTGCTGAGAGCTCTGTGTGGAGCCCCTAAGGACTTTCAGCAGTGCAGGCAGTATCACCTAGTCATGTTGAATTTAGCCCCAGGTTTAGTAGGTCCTTGCAGTCAGCAGAGTGTTGTGTGCTGCTGCATCCTGGGCCAGCTGCCTGGTTTGTCCCACTGGCTCTGTGCCATGGCTGTGCTGCCTCAGGAACTCAGTGACAACTACCTGAAGCATCCCTGCAAGTAGTTGGGTTGTGGTGGGTAGATGTATCCATGGAGTGCTTTATAGTAACTTTTAAATTTCCTGAAAATCATGTGTTGGAAGTCTCACTTAAGGCATCCAAAAGCAATGGAAGCATTTTACTTACATCTCCTTGTTTTCATTTCCCATTTGTGGAATGACAGCAATGCCATTATCTCGCCTCACATGGGTCATTAGGGAAGATCACTTGTTTATCTTCAAGATAAAAATTCTGCCTTTAGAATGGGATTTGAATGATGTGTGACAAATAAGGCTATGGCTTCCCTCTGAAGAACAAACAGAATAATATGCCATTTAAAAGGAAAAGGAATAACATGTGCAGTGAGCACCAGCCAATCTGTGCCCTTGGTAAGAGAGATTATGCAGGGAAATATCTTGGTTGCATAATTCCAGACTTTATACACATGGGATGGTCAAATTAGTGTTGTTCAGGCAGCTTGAATTCTGGCACTTTTTAACTTTGACTGCTTCAGTTGCCAACTTTAGCATTTACCCTGCTGGGTTGTGCATTAGAGATGTAAAACATGCTTACTGCCATGTGCTCTGAACAGCACTGCCAGTGAAAGGCAATGCTTTTTCCTCCCTGTTAAATGACTTAATGTTTTGTGTTGCTCTTCCAGCCACAGTTACTTTAGACATTTTACATGCATGGTAGTCAGCTTGGTGAGAAATAACATGGGAGCTGGCATTAATACTGCAGAGGAGAGCAGATCTGATGATGTACTGCATTATATATGGGGCTCCAGCACCTAAATGCAGGAGGCCTGGAGGCTCACATAAGAAAGCTTGAGGGAGCTGAATGATCCAGAGTACTTGATTTTGATGGTGGTTGTTCAAATAAGGAGTGCAGGTTGTAAGGATGGGTTGAATATGAAGGTCACCTGCAGGCTAAAATGAAATGTAGCCTCGGTGCTGCTCTATGGTGAGCAGGGTCAGGGGTGTGTTGGTGATCCTTGGCTGCTCTGAGCTGAATTTCTGACCCTGTCAGAGGCTCCTGTCCTGGACTCCTCCTTTCTCCTTGGTGCCCTGGCATTGGTAAGCTGAATGATGGAGCAAGAGCTGACTTTAAGCCTCCATGGGTTATGTTGGTTGAAAAGGTTATTCTTTCTCTATAACTATCTCTAGTTTTGTGTTTTGGTGGTGTAGTATCAGGAGCAGAGTGGCTGCCGTGGTGCTGTGCCCAGCAAAATTGCTCTGCTGGGATGGAAAGAGTTTCAGAGCCTCCAGGGAGGATGAATTCTATTGTAAACCCACATTTTCCTATGTGTGAAGATGTGCAACACAATACATTAAAGTGTTGTGGTCTTCTTAGTGGGACTGCCTTGATTGTCTTTAAAATTCAGAATACTTATTATTTATTGTTGTTTTTCTAGGAGAAGGCTCTGTTGGTTTGAAGCTTGGTGCATTGAAGGTTATTGGAATTGGACAAAGCTCTAGTGTATTTTGTTCCTTCTGGCTGTGTGCATGGGAACCCTTACTGGGGCAGCAGTGGATACTGTCATAAAAATGGGGTGATTTAGGGGTTGTTTTGTATTTCCTGTAGAGTAGGAGAGTGGCTACTGAGAAAACCATTTAAAACAGAAATCAAAAAACTCTGGGCAGTTCAGATATAATTTTTCTTGCTCACATTTCATGGCAAAGAAAGAACAAGTGCTAAGAAAGCAAAGGAGCTGTCAGTGACAGCATGTGCTGCCCACCCCATGCTGCATGGCAGGAACAAAGAATGTTATTCCTGCCTTTTTTAATGATTCACTTTACAGGAGGAGAGGGTAGGCTGCCATGTCATTTTCCTTCTGAAATACTGTAGGCAATTGGTTTTCAGTTCATTTCCTGACATTTAGCACATAAATCATGGTTTGCTGTAGTACTTATTAAAACCTCTTGGAAACAGTAGATCCAGGTACTCATTTGCAAAAATGAGGCAGAACAGATTCAGCCTTTGTCATCCATGTAAAATCAGGAAGAATTACAGAGGTCAAATGGCTTCAAAGCTGCTTTGAGACAGTGTCTACTTGTAGCAAAGTTCCTGATCCTTCTTAGGGAAGTGTAAATCTCTGGCCTGCTGTGCACTGTAGAAGCAAGAGCAGTCAAATTGTGAGAGATAATGTATTTTGGACTTTCTAAGGCAGATTCAAGTTAATCTTAGAAGGGAAGACTGAAAAAAAATAATGTAAATGACTTGACTCTGAATACTTTATGTGGTTTCCTCTTGGGGCAGGCAGTGGACCAGTTGTGTTGGGTGAGAAATTCCTCTCCTACCTTCCTTGTTCATCCTTGTTGTGCCACTGCTGGAGGTTTTACTTGCCCTCCAGAAGCAGTGGAGGCTTGGCTTCCAGATCCTCTCTGGAAGATGGACAAGCACTCTCTAGAGCCAAGAAGCAGACAGAGACCAGAGTGAAAGTTTAGGCTTCATCACTGGAGAAAGGATACTGGTGGAAGAGGTAATTTAGGGAGGTTGGGGAGGCTAGAAATGTATGGAGTGACTCTTCCTCATGCTGTAGAAAGAAAGAAAGAAGCCTCTGCAGGAGCTAAACTGCTCAAAATCTCAAAAGGTGAATATGATCAAAACAATTCTCCTTCCCTGCAACTGGCTGTGGCCTCAGATGGTTTCTGCTCCTCTGATGCCTGCTGTTCCCAGCTGGGTCAGTTCCACCTGCCCTGGGACAGGCACTTTCCACCTCTGCAGTCCCCTGGGATCCTGCTGCCAGTTCTCCTTCAAAGCAGTGTGGAGTATCCTATTCCAGAAGGAGGCAGGGACATGTAATTAAAAAGCTTTGAGAAAGGCAGGTAGGGACAGAGAATGTGCCTGTGTTTTTGTATCACTAAAGGGAAATCCTGACATCCTTATAGCCAAGTGGGATAGAGGTGGGCTGGGTAAGTGAGCGATAGCGTAAGCAGGTAATTGTTTGGGCCACTGAGCTCAAATTGGTCTAGGGCTGTTCTTGTTGTCCTTCTGGGATCAGCTCTTGGTCCAGTACTCTGTAACAACCCCTGGGGGCACAGGGGGGCAGTACATTGCCCAGGAGTCAGCAGCGTGCCCTGGCAGCAAAGGCTGAATGCACCCTGGGCAGTGTTAGCTGGAATGCTGGCAGGACAAAGGGAGGGACCCTGCCCCTCTGCCACACTTGTGAGCCTGAGTGCTTGGTTCTTGTCCCAGCACAAGGACAGTGGCAGGCCAGGAGCAAGCCCAGTAAGGCCACTGAGGTGGTTGGAGCTGCAGCATGGACCAGATCCTTCTCAGAGGTGCACTGGGACAGGAGAAGGGGCAACAGGCACAAGCTGGAACATGAGAAATTCTGGCCGTATGAAACAGGAGAAAATTGCCATGAAGGTCATCAAACCCTGGAACCATATCCTGGAGAAGGGGTGACATCTGCATTGTTGGTGTTCTGGGCTTGCTGGGCAGAGCCTGAGCATGTTGTTTTCAGCAGGAGATTGGATTAAAGACCTCCAGAGGTTCCTTCCCACCTAGGTGGTTCAGCAGGGTTAGCAAGAGACCAGCTCCTTCAGCTGACAGGCACTAGCTTGTCACCAGCCATGAATCATTTAGTTGTTGAACTTTCTACCCAATTTCACTTTCCCAGTGCCCCTTCTTGGGAAGGATGCTCTATTTTTTTTATTACACCAGACAGGTTTAGTGCTAAAATATTTCTTTGGATATTTTTTTAAGCAAGGTGGCCTCTGGCTGCAGTTAGTGTCCAGTTGGAGGGAACTGGCAGCACTATATAGCAACACTAAAGCAAATCATTCTCCCTCATAGCATTATTACCTTGATCTGAAAATTTCCCCAGGCTGCAATTTGTCACTAATATTGCTTTCAGCTAAACTTATCCATACAAAAAAAAAAGGAGCTAATAGAGCTGCAGTTCTGTAGTTGCCATTGCCATTTTTTGGGGATGAGTTATTGCTTAGTACATTTTACTGACCAAGCTTATAGAGTTTTTGGACCTTGAAAAATGATGCAGCGGTTTATCATGGGCTCCATAAATTGCTGGACTATGTAGCAGCAATATTTAAGTCTCCTACACCATAAGAAAGGAAGGTGTCTCTGAAACACAGTCTATACATTCTGCACTGATATGAACACGTGGTTGTGATTGCCAGTGGCAGAACTGATAGAATGATACTGAGCTTTGCTGCTGCTTTTGTGCTTTTGCTTGTTTTATGCCATACTTAACATAATTTGAATGCTGTGACAGGGACAATGACAGTGATATACTGTAATACAGTTCCACCTGAGACAATGCAGCTGGAATTAATAAGCTGTAGAGACAAGGCTGAGGTGTTTTGTCATCAGTTGGCATTCGATTTTTTTTTTTCCCTTGGTGGAAGTGCCAACAAACCCAGTGGTTGGGAGCTGCCCAGTCAGGTGATGCTTTGGGCCAGCACAGGGAGGACAGGCAGGCACTGTGGTCCCATACAGTGCTACAGAAAAGGTTGTACCAGCATCATACCTGGTGCCTGTAAACTGAATGATGAAATTCCCCCTTAACCAGCTGAGGCTGTTGTGGTGAGATGTGTGTCTTGTCAAAATCCCCTGGTCATGCTATGCTGCCTCTTAACTTTCCATCAGAGGAGACCTCAGAATGAGAGTGGATTACTTGCTGATAGTTTTTGGTGATGGAGTCAGAAAGGGTCTTGTTGGTCCAGCCTAGTTGATCTTAACTGGGGTATTGGACCCTGAGGGAACAAATTAAATATCAGGAAAAAAAGTTTGGGTGAGGAGCTTTAAAACTCCCGACTCATCTCTTGAATTGTGCCTTGAAGCTAACAGTAGCAACCAGACAGTGCAGAGCATCTTTGCTTGTGGAGACTTTACTGTTGTTGTTTTCATCCCAAAGAGAAATGAGTTATCAGTTTCTGACAGAAAAGGGACCCCAGGCTTCTCATTCTTCTCTGGTGCCAAAACACAGCTATGGATGAAGGCTGATCCTGAATTGCCCCTGAACTGTGATCTTGTGATCCCTGACTGGGACCTTGTGTTGTCCTGCATCCACCTCTGCATCAAAAATACTCTTAACCCACCCAGAAAGTCAGGCAAGACAAGACCACTGTGTTCTCCAGCTTCATGCTGGTTAAAAAAGCAGACTACAGTTAAATTCATATATTTCAATGGCTTTGGCCACAGCTAAACTGTTACTGGAAAGCTGAACTGAACTGTATTGTTTTTCTGAATGTGAGAATGCAGCTCAGATTGAAAAGAGACTGGTAGAGTTGTTTTTATAGCATTGTAAAATTAAACTTTGTGTGCAATTGGCCCATAATGTTAACTCAGCTCTACTGGCAGGTATTTTTGTTTTTTTAAATAGCCAAGGAAATAGAGTTATAAAATCAGCTGTTACTCACGTTTTGCAAGAGATTGTGGATTTGTGGTTATATTTAAATGTTTGTTGCTTAATTTAAAGGCGTGTGAAAGAGAGTAGCAAGAGAAATTAATTGACATGAGAGACTACAGCAGACTTTAAATAGTAGCTTTTCTAGTCAGTAACACATTTTAAAATGTGTGAAAATACCTGCATGCATGATAGTCTGTGATGGCTTGTCAAAAGAGCTAGGTTGGCAGAAACTCTGTTCCACAGACCAAGTCTATGGAGCTTGGGCTAATCTACATATCAAATAAATGTTTAATTTAATTGTTTAACTAACACGAACATAATGCTGTGTGCTGCTGGGTCTCTGATGTTGGAAGCCACTCGTCTTTGTTTCTTTTTGTGTCTTTGGATGAGAGCTCGATTTTATTTAGCATTGATACTTGTTGGTGCTTAGAGGTTGGGTTTCTGTTGCTGTGGATGCTCTACAGGCCAGTCCTCATCCTGCTGTCCATCTGGAGGTGTCCTGGGAGTGCAGGTGCAGCTCTGTCCTTGACCATCAGTCCCTTGAAGCACAACTGGGGAAGTCTGGATGTCCCTGCTCATCCAGCCCTGTGTTAAGGACCTCCTGGTGCTTACAGGTCTGTAGGCAAAGAAGGTGGCACAGAGCTGGCAGATGCTTGTGGGCAGGGCTGTATCAGGGCACACATGGAACAGGTGCATGGAAAACACAGCACAAGCACACAGAGAAATGCTCCTCGTACAACCAGCACTTCTTGGGTAGTAACAGCCTGTGTGGAAATGCACATTTCCACAGGTCCCAGCACACTGGGACTGTTCACAGGTGTGGCATCAACTCTGAATTCAGAACAGCTCAACAAATTAGAAACTGCTTGTTCCTGTTGATTTCTATGTATGTTTCTGTGGTCTGTTAAAAATACTGGGAAATGGGCAAGTATATGGGGGGAGGGAAGGAAAAAATGAGTATGGATAATGCTTTGTTCTGTGTACAGAAACAGTGTGAATAAAAGCAGAAGAATAAAGGTCTTTTTTGACATCAGCTGCATGGGGGTTTTGGTTGGCAGTACAATAATAACAGCTGTCAGGCAGTACTGTGATACAATTTGATGCTTTTCTTTGAAATCCTCTAGCTGAGATCTCTCTAAAGTAAATTGTGATTTTTGGTATCTACTGGGTGTGCTTTAACTGAGCTAAAGGTACTTGGTACTGCCTGAAAATTTGGCTCTTCATGTATGCTGGGTTAGACACCCAAAATCAGTGGTACCTTAGGGGAAGAAAATACATATTTATTCATTCTTATATATATTGATTTTGGCTGTTGGAAGTATAAAACTTCAACCTCCTTTTTCCTGATATTTTTTCCATGTTTTAATACATGCCATTTCCATAGAGAAGATGCCAAGCAGTCCATTCATTGACCTGTTCCTCTGCAAATGAATATCATTAATACATCCCAGTTCATTGCCTGTCAATGTGAAAGCTGTAATACGATTTTTATCTGCCAAATGCCTCATTTTGTTTGTTTGAAGTTTCGTTTTCTTTCAGTTGCATTTTAAACAGCTGTTTTCTGAATCCCTCCACAAATAGCAATTATGTTTTATAATGATGATCTTTGTCATTTAAGTTTTTAACTAGTGGTTTGATTTCCTGCTCTCAGCAATGTGAAATTGAGATAGCTCAATTCAAGTTTGAGCTGTGGTGGTATCAAATTGGTGTTGGTGAGTGGAAAAGTCACATATTTTGGTTTAGGTGTTGGAGATTTTGCACATGTCCGAGCATCTGGAATTACACTCCTGCACCCAAAACTGCTGTGGTTTGTATTTTATGTGTTGTTCTGTATTATGTATCTTCTTAGAAAGAGCTTAAAAGAGCTAAGTCTTTCTTTTCCTCAAAAGTCTGTACCACAACAAAACCCCCACATTACAATTCCAGAAGAGGTGATGCTCAGCAGACACAGATACCTGCTTCTAGAGCCACAGAGGTCTTTTCCTATCCCTGCTAGGTTGGTCATTGTCCCTAAGGGGTCATTGTCTGGTGCTGGAAGAAATTCTCATCCACTTCCATCCTCCAGGAGCCCTTCAGATCCACCTGCCTCATGATGGTTGGGCTGCAGTGCTTCTCCTGCTCTGTCTTGGCTCTCAGTGATATTTCATAGGCACAGAAATTACTTGAGTAGATCTTTATTTGCCTGGTGGCTAGGGCTGCTTATTGTTTTGGGGGTTTTTGCTCTTCAGCTGCTTGTATTTCACACTACCCCAGCGTGACTTTCTAGTTTTCAGGCCTATTTATTTTTGCTTTAGCCTTCAAGGGGTATGTGGCAGTGTGTTAAAGCAGCTTTGCTTCTGGAAAAATCACAGTGTGGAACTGAAACTTGGAGCACTGAGTGTGTCCACCTACAGTGTTGTTGTTTGTCCCAGCCTGAAATGTTTGTGATACCAAGATTTTCTCTGCTTTTTTGGTGAAAGGGCTCTCAAAACTTAGCCCTGCCAAAGTGCAGTTTGGCAGTGTGTGCCATTTTAAACCAAATGCCATCCACCCAACAGCTGGGAGGCTCTCATTTTTCAAGGTTTGCATGTTTTTTCAGTAAAGGGAGCTCTATACTGGTAGAGGTGAAGCTGTGTTGAATTTTTTTTGTTTCATCTGATGCTTGGCTAGGTCTCTAAAGCCTTAATCCCTGTTATGGTTCACTTCTGGTAGTGTAAATTGTGTAACTTTCATTAATATTTACCCCTTTCTTAGCATTTTTTTGGAATGAACTTCTCCACTTAGCTGCTCTCCTGTGGCTATCAGATATTCAAAACTCGAGCTCAGATTACCAAAATGCACATTGAATAAAGCCATTTCGTATTAAACAAATAAAATTATTAAATAGTCTTGATGGTTTTCCCATATAAGCTTTCCTACTAAGCCAGTCCTGTCTCAAGCCTTGAGTAGTACTCCAGGGATGCTGGCATTTGGAGTGAGGTTTGCAGTGCTCAGGAGTCCGGTGCAAATTTTCTGTCTCCAGACATACATGAATAGGTGATGAATGAGCAGTGTTTTGTCTCTGAGCCAAGAAACAGGATTTATTGCTGAAAGACCATTTTTTTGTCTGTCTAACAATAAAATGATTTTCTGAACATTTAGGCAGAGCAATTTTTGATTAAAAATGCTTTTGCCAGTGCTATGGTAGTTGAATTATGAGCTGTGGGCATCGGAGATTAAATACTTGTTGCGGGGAGGTCTCTGGAACTGAGCCTGTGAAAAGGGTGCATTATGCTGCAAATTTATTAAATATTGATTTCTGTAACAGTCTACAGGCACTAATGATTTTTGTAATATGCTAGTAAATAATATGAAAGAGATTAATATCTCAACAGAAAAAGTAATTACAAATATTGTTTAAACAACACACGAGTTATACTTGTGGCTACTGGAGAAGATTTACCTTGGGCCTCTTGTTGACCATCACAGAATGGGCAGGGTTGGAAGGCACCTGGACCAAACTCCCTGCTCCAGGAGGGTCCCCTGGAGCACATTACTAAGGATGGCTTTTGAATATCTCCAGGGCAGTATCCAAAACCACCAGGAACATCCTGTCACCTCGGACTTCTGCAGCTGAAGTTCCCACAGTTTCCTGCAGTCTGGGACCTGCCTTGGATGCTGGGTGTTTGGCTTTGGGGGCCACAGCCACGTGCCAGAGGAAGTGAGGCATGTTCTTTACAGAGCTGGCATTCTTCTGCATCACTCTGGGCTTTCCTGGCAGCCTGCTCTGAGTGAGGCACAGTTTGCCCTCTACAGCAAAGCTGTTGCTTGCACCAGGGGTGGTTTCTTTACAATGGGTTAAAGAAGTTGTTACTGCAAAGTGTTTGCTCTCAGCATTCGTTATGGCATTGCCTCTCCACAGAGATTAGCAATTTGAATTTTCCATTACTTTTTTTCTCAGTGTAAATATTTTAGAGCAATAACTTCCTCCAGAAGAATGAAGGAAATGGATTTTGTTGTCTTAATTTTGTGTAGAGGGAAAGACAATTTTCAGGCATTGTCTTTAAGCATCACCCACGTGAGGCACATTTTTGACTTGCTGCCTCACTTTGTTCATGAGACAAAATTAATGTTCTTCTACAGACTTCAGTCTTTAAATTTCATTAGGAGACATGACAAAATCTGGGTCCTTGGGTCACTGAAAATGGGCAGGCAGCTTTAGTTACAGCTTGTGGATTTGTCTCACATTTTGAGAGGTTTATGTAGCAGCAGAAGTGGAACTGTTCATTGCACATGTGTGAACACTTGTTTGTACTAAATGTACAAGAAAAGGTGAAATACCAGCTCTGTGTGACTGCAATGAGAGACCTAAGAAAATGCTCACCATTGACCTCAAAGTCACAAAAAGCAGAGTTTGTTAAAGAACAAGAAATGCTGCTGAGAAGCCTGTGCAAAGGATGAGGCTGTGGGAAGGAAGCTGCCTGATAGAAATGTTCATTCCTAAGTGCAGGTATGTCTGAGTGAAAACCTGGCACCCCTGGCTCATGTGGGGACTGTCCTTGTGACCAAACTCAAGGCAGGCAGACATACAATCCATGGTCCCTTCCCAACCTCGAATGTTTATTTGCTTTTATGATTTTTCTAAGGTATCTCAGGGATATTTGTAGTACATTAGTTTTTATTGTGTTCTGCTTTCTTTGTGCTGCAACAGCATCAAGGTCTTGCAAGGCCCATTTAAAGGATGGCAGAGGATATTGGCATTCAGGAGCAGTGCCTAAAGTCCCTCAGGGTAGAAACTCGAATGTTGGCTATTGCAGGCTTGCCTGAGGCTGCCACGGTGCATTCCAGCTGGGAAACTGTCCTGCTAGGATGAGTGTAGTCATCCCATTACTGATTGATGGCTCAAACAATCTAGCACACAGTTGCTGGCCTGGTATTTCTGAGGTGTTGATACCTTAGTGGAAGGTGAGGATGCTGTAAGTAGGTGAGTCAGATGAATGCTTTCAAACGAGCTGTTCAAGTTTTGTGTAACTGATGAAGCAGTTAAAAGAAAAAGTAAAGGCAACAAAAACCCCCAAATGCAAAAGATCCTGAAGGGTTTAAGATGAGGAGACTGCTCAGAAAGCTTTGATTGTTGTTAAGGTCAGTTCACTCCAGCAGATCCTATAGAGGTTTGGTGAAGTTTCAGAACCACATCCTTTGAGTTGTGCTATGAAAGCAAGTGGCATATGGTGCTTCTAGCATTCTAGTGAGAATAAAGATGATGGCTGTGTTTTTATTAAGATCACTTTTTTGTTGAAGGCTCAGAATGAAAAAGTCCCCATGCCAGCCTTCAGCCCTCTTTAGCTGTAATAAGGCATGTTCATGCTGCAATCACACACAGCTCGTGACCACATTACAAAGCTACTTTAAAGTCAAGGAACTTCGCTGTTGCCTGAATATTTAATCAACTTTTTGGTTGGTTTTATTGCAAGCCTCAGATTCCATAATGGAAACCATTTGTGCTGTAGATGTACCTGTGGGGGGAAAAAAAGCACAAAAGAAAAGAGGAGAGAGAAACCCATTCTTCCACCTTTTATATCCCAGCTGAGCAGGAAACCAGCAGAGTCATTAAGCGTAATGCCAAGTGTCTGTTGTGTGAGCAAATGTGAAATAACTGTATTTTGGACCCAGCAGTGTTTTAGAGCCAAACTGCTTATAATTTTCACCAGTTACTCTTGCAGAGTGGATTCCTTTCTTTGGTTGTTTTATCTTCAAGTTATATCTGCATAATAAAATTGCAAAGTCAACTCATGCTTTGCAGTTGCTTAAATTATGTTATGTACTAAGTAACTAAAGCTCACAAAGCTAGCAGAAGATAGTTTTCTGTATATGGAGCATTTGGTTGGTGCTGATCTGATCCTTATCGTTCTCCTCAAGGCCATATACTTTTTGTGGTCTAATTAAAAATTTGCTCTTGGTGTCAGATTGGTGTTAAAATTATTCATTTCAAAATACATAGTCAGTAATTGTTAAAGCTGGTAAACTCTGATTTATACCTAATTTGTTCATCTTACATTCTTTACAAGAATTTTTTTTTACTGATGTATAAATACTTAGTCTTGAAATGTCTCCTTCTCCATATATGTGTGTGCATACATGTGTATCATGTATATATTTGTGAAAAAATTATAATTTGTGTAGCTATAATGTAACATCTCTTCTTTGAGTGCTCTCAGGTAAAGGGAGGGATTCCTTATGCAGCAGATCAGACAGTTTATAAAATACATAACATTTTAGACTGAGTTTTTCCATGCTATTTTGGAGTGAAGGGATAGATGGGGAAAATTACTTTTGGAGAAACATAGCTTATTTTGGTAGTTGAGAAGCACAGGAGATTTGAAGATGGTTATGCATCTAAGCATTTATCAGAACTATGTCTCTTTGATCCCTCAAAACAATATGGAAACTCACATTTATGTGTAGAAAAGCTGATGAGGTTTGTACATTGGGAGTGAAGGATAAATGCTGGGAAAACTGTTTCACATCACATTTCTGCATCTATTTTTACAACATTCTTATAAAGCCACCCAGTGTTGCCCCATCTGCCACTCACACTCTTTTTGTACTTCAGACCAAGCACACATTTTATTTAGTTCTCAAGTGACCAATGTTTCCTGATTTCTTTTCATTTGTCTCCCTTCCTGTAGCTATTACAGCTCCTGGAGTCTGAAACCATGCAGCTGGAAGCCTTTCTGGAGTGGAAGCAACTGGAACCAGTTTACTGGCAGTGGATGGTAATGAATCAACCTGATTTTGGAGTGGCAGCTTTCTTGACTTTATCATAGCTGACTACTTCCAAAGGCAAGGCCCTTAAATCCCACAAAAATGAATGTTGCAAACCAGCTGTTCAACAGCACTTGAGAAAAAGGAAAAAAAAAAAAAAGCCTTGGTAACGTATGGAATGTTTTCTTCTCTTTGATTCCTGTTTTCTCCAGTAGGGCTGACCCAGCTAAGCTGAGGAATTGCAGGGCAGAATGGCAGAATTTCATATAGTTAACACAAATGAAAAGGTCTGATCTTCATCTTTTTAATAGTTTTTAAACATAGCAGTTGCACATTTTCGTAAAATTAAATGGCTTTTCAGAAGAGGGCCTCTAAGCTTTATTGCAGTCTTGAGAACAACTAAATTTGCAGGCAGCTGATATTGAAAACAACTTCATTTTTTCCCAGCCAAATAGTGTGTTGACATTGCTGATTTCCCCTTGAACTGTGTTGAATGATCATAAGAAAATCAATAAGCCTTTCTCTGTGCATCTTAGGATTTCTCAAGTGAGTGCAAACGACGCCATCCATCTCACTTCTCTCTATGACTTTTGCCCATTCACTGTTGCTGAAATAATTCTTTAGCAGACCACATTAGCTGTATGAATTTACAAAATTTTAAGAATCGGTGAGCTGCCTGCTAATTGCCCATATGCCTTCTTCTACATTAAAAGCAAGGCAAAGGGCTGTGTGAAATTACTTCACCTGTCTTGAAGGGTACTTCCAATTACCATTAGTTCTCTAATGGTTTTTGCTTTACATATCTACCATCTTACAGTTTTTTGGAAAGCATCAACACTAGCACGGGCCTGGCTCCCTACAGGTAAAATTTAACTGCAATTATTTCTGTGTATCCACCAAAACATTTGCATTTGACATGCTGAACAGTGTTAGTCTGCTTTCTGGAGTTAAGTCCGAAATAAATGCTTGAAAAAACAAACTGATCAGCACATCTTTTTAAACTATTCAATATCCTGGATGGTGATTTTGTCTTTTTCTTTTGTTGTGGTGGTGGTAGTTGTTCCTGGATGCAGTAGGATGTATGGGAACGAGATGTGCTTTGAAAATACAGTAGTTTTCTCTTTCCACCTAGCTTGTGTTCTGCATTGCTGATCTGATGGATGGGGTGGTTCTTGCTTAGCTATTGCCAGCTCTTCCTGATGGTGGTGGGCAGGAACATGAAGAGCATGACATCATTGCAGGAACTGGAATGACTGCAGTAGTCGCAGAATATCCTGAGTTGGAAGGGATCCACAAGGATCATTGAGTCCATCTCCTGGCCCTGCACAAGACAGCCCAAAGAATCACACCATGTGCCTGAGAACGCTGTCCAAATGTTAATATTACTTTAAAATTCTGACATTTAATGAATTTCAGATTAAGACATAAACAGAAGAAACCCCAAACCCCAACAAAACCATTTTATTTCAATGCAGTTTTTTATCCTGTCAGTGTCCCCACCACACGTGTTCTCATGAGCTGGGCCTTGGGTCAGCATGAGCTGCTGCCCTCAGTGTTGCTTTGTGCCAATTCACAATGCCCATGCTTGCCTAGAAAGGAGGTTTGCAGGGTGTCCTGTGCCATTCTTAGCTGTCTTATGAAGCTTTTTCTTGCATGAGCCTAAGAATCTCTTGCTGTGAATTAAGCCGGAGTTTTTAACCTACCTTCTGAGAAAAGAGAGAAAGAGAGGAAAAAAATAAAAATTCCCATCCTCTTTATAGCAATCTTTTATGTAAGTGAAGGCTGTTAGCATGTCACTGCCTTCCCAGTCCCTGTTTCTAGGCTAAGCAAAAGTTTTGATGTCTTTATGTCTCCTTGTCGCCCAGTCACTCGAGCTTTTGATGTTTTTTGCTGCTCTCGCATGGGACTTTCCCTCCCATTTGTCTGTGTTTAACTTCAAGTGCCTCACCTGTATGTCAGCATTTCAGTCAGCACTCTTCTGTCACTGAGACTTGTGTTTATACTTTGTGACATGGTGCTTGACTTTAACAGTGTGACATTGGTGACTCCTGGCTCTCTGACGTCTCAGCTAGCAGCGTTGCTGCTGAGGCAGTAATTATCCACTTGGTTTTTCCTTGCCCGTGTACAGACCATGCTGCTCAACTGCTGAATTTCCTGCCAGTGTTTCTAAATTGCTTCTTCAATTGCTAAAGATAATTTTGCATGCAAATTGTGTCCTTAAAAGAGATTATGACCTCTCCTATTGAATGTCTTCTTGATCACAGGATGGAAATAAATACTTAATACTCCGTGAGTGATGCCCGGGTCTTCTAGTTATACAGTGCTACCCTGGCTTGAAAACTGAGTTTCTACACCAGAGTGTATAGATATGTGCATTTCAAGGACTCTGAAGCTTTTGTTTATTTGATTTTCTTTTTTTAAGTATTTGAAATAACAGTTGCTATCTCAGAAGGCAATTGCAGAATTAATTATCAAACCAGCTAGATGGTCATGGTCAAGCGGAGCTGACAGCTCCTGACCAGCCTGGAGCAAGGGTCCCTTGATCTTCCTCAACTTGTGAAGTTTTCCATGGGCCCAAGTGATCCTGTGGGTGTTAGAGCAGGTGGGGCTCTCCTGAACAGTGTAAGCATGTGCCTCCTTTCTGGTCATCACTTTTACAAGAAGTCATAAAAGTGCATCCAACCTCAAAATTTGAGAGGAAAAGCCTATCTAGAGCTGCTGCAGTGTTAATCACCTCCATCTCATGAGTGTTACTTTATGCTTTAGTGCAGTGGAGAGTAGCTGACTGTGCAGTGCTTTCTAAAATCAGCTAGGTTAGCAACATAAGTTTTCTGTTAACTTGGAAATATGTTTTAGTGAACTGAGGGGGTTCTCTCTTAAAATAACTCTGAAATTGTAGAGCAACTGTATATTGAGATGGCAGCAGTGAATTCCTAGTTAGGAATTGGGGGGAACCATGTTAGCTCCTGCTGAAAAGTAACTTTTATTGTTTTTCATTTAGGAAACTGTGTTGAATGATGTGGCCGAAGAGGGAAATATGCATGAGTCCCAGGACACTCATGTAGAGAAAAGAAGGCTGCCAAAGGTGACCTCCTGCTGCCCCTGGGCTGCCAACCTGACTGGGCAAATGGACAGATTATCCAGAGATCTAATGGCTCTCCAAGACCAGCTGGATAAGCTTGTAACTCACAGAAAGGCTGCATGGTGGGAGAAGGTAACACTTTGGATGGTGTTCATCATCACTAGAGATTTTTAAGACCCTCCACTTTTCAGCTCTCTCCCTATGGCCCATCCTAGGGCAGCCTCCCTGTTGCTGCTCTGTGTCAACTTTGCTGCAGTCACGGTGTCAGATGTGCAGTTCCTTGTCTGTTTATGCCCACAGCATGCCAAGTGCTCTTCCAAACACAAAGTAGGCATCTGTCCCGGAGAGGCAGCGTGCTGAAAGGAGACAAGTGTCCTTTTGGAAGGGAAGGCTTCAAAGGAGAGGCGGTGCAGAGGAGAGGAGAACACAAAGAGGAGAGGAGGAAATCATGGCAGCCCCCAGAGGGGATAGATGCAGTTGCCTGAAAGCAGCAGTAATGGCTATAGGGAGAAAATAAAGAAAAGTATTTACAGGGAAGGAGGCCAGAGCTTGTCATCTTTCATTGAATTAGGAGCCTTTGAAATGTCTGATGGGGAAAGGAATAAGAGGAATTTGAAACCTGTGAAGTGAGAGAAGAGACTAAGCACAAGATTTGATGGAAGAACAGACTGGCTGGGGGAGGCTGGCTGTGGAGGAAAGCAGGTGATATGAAGGAAGTGTGCATGGTATTTGCTGTCATAAGGATGGGGAGACACTGGGAAGCACCCGGAAGGGGTGGGGGGGCATAAATAAAGGAGCTGCTAATGTAGATGTAGGAGGTGAATCTGAATATCAGTGTGCTGGTACAAGAAGAACAATGAAGATGCAGGCATACTAGTGATTCTTGTCAGACATCAAGTGGAGAGAAGGATACCAGTGAATCTATGATACCTGTGGATGGAGAAAAAGTGAAAGAAACAATTGGGGCAGATAGAGCAGTAACAAAATCGTTATATCACTACTTTGTGTCTGTCTAACTCAGGAGAGGGTATTTTTGCCTAGGGTGTTTGATTCTTTTCATTTCAGCGTGGAGGGCAGTGTGTGGTTTTTGGAGTGAAGTGTTGGTAGACAGATGTGTAGATCAGCTGACAAAATGGAATATGGCATGTTGTCAGATCAAGAAGTATTTACCCAAGAGTTCAAAAAGCATCTGGCATGGAAAAAATGTGAGAGAAAAAGTGTGGAGAGCTAATGGCTCTCTCTTCCACCTTAAGGATAAGGAACTAATTAGGATCAGTTGGATAGGGAAGGCACAAAGAGCTGCTGATTCACACAGAGTACAAAACCTCTTCCCACAGGGCTCTGTGGATATAAGCAGTGTACACAGATTCGAAATCTGTTGTACACATCCTTGGAAGTTGAAATCCATCAAAGACTATAAAATATGCAGATACAAATTACAACCTTATGAGTTAGTGGGACAACAAATCATTGCAGGCTGGGGGAATATTCTGAGGAAGTATCTCCATGTATTTTCATTTGTCATAGAGCCTTCTCTAGGCACTTACTGTCCATCACTGTCAGTGACAGGGTACTGGATTGGGCAGATCTCTGGAATCATCAGATTTGGTTGTTCCTGGGGCAAAATGGACATGACTGTTGTGGGACAACTCAGACCTTGAATTCTAAAAATAAAATTTCCAGTGTGTGATTTCTAAAGCAAGATAGGCTGTGACTTGTCTCATATCAAATAACAATATATATGCTGTTAGATACTATATGATATCCCACTGCAAGTTTTTTATACTTAAATTTGGAGATTAAGTCCAAAGAGATTTAACTAATGATTTCTTCTTTGAAATAGATGCACTGATTGGATTTGAACACTGGTTGGTCATGTTCCAGTGTTTCTGAGATTCTCTGGATATCATAGGAGTTTGTGACTGTGATGAATGGAATGCATCTTAAGCGTGTTGTTAAAAGGATGGTTTATCACAAATGCCTGCTCTTCTACATATGCCCTGAAACAGAATTGTTTTGTAATGCTACATGGCAGCATTTTTTGGAATGCTGGGGGTCAGATGACTCTCCATCAATCCTCTTTATATCAAGCCCTCCTTTGCATAGTGCAGCTGCTTACGTGATGCTTCCTTTTTGTGGGCTTTTTTTCCTCACAGCCAGGATGCTCGCTGAATGCAGGCTCCTCTATCAATTGTATGTTCCTGATCCCTTTTTTCCCTGGAGAAATAAGCTTATCAAATCTTTCCTTCTATATTATTTTTTTAACCAAACAAAGAGAAGATACAGCGGTAGCTGAAGTCATTATCACTAACTTCATATCTTGCAATACTGAGACATCTGGAAATTATCTTGGCTCTTACAGGCATGCCCAGCTGAGGGACAGTGCAATTTATTACAGCTCTTATGTCCACTACCTTGTACTTCACAAAGAACCTGATAATCTGCAGAGTGTTTGTGTCTGTTGTTGCCAGCAGGCCTGATGTCTGCGCCAGGCAACTGGGTAGAAAGTGTTCTGAACAGCAGAATTGAGGGCACATGATGAAACGTGATGTATTGGGGAAGAGACAGCACAGTTCCTGCAGAGAGGAATGATGACTCTCACATCTGCTGGAGCTCTCTGAAGGGACCGTGAGCGTTTGGGCAGGGGCGGCTGGATTGGTGCCGCTTAATCACATTTGCAGATGGTATTTGATGAAGGCCCTGAAAAGATTCTCACAAAAATAAACTGCCCACGTGACTGTCTTCCCTCTTCCCCTGGAGCAAACAGCTCCAGAAAGCTGGGAGGAGGCGTTTGGGATGGGTTTGTGGAGGTGGCCACTGGTGGAGCCTCCCTCAGCTCAGGGAAAGGGCCTGCATGGAGAGGTGCCCACGTGGAGAGGGGACCCTGAGAACACATGAAGGACAACAGCAAAGGATTATTGAGGGGCCTTCAGTAGTGAAGTGGTAAAACATCAGATGAAACTGCATGGAGATAAATCCAGGATAACACATCTGAAGGGAGCACCGTAATTTTACATGTGTTTCTTCGCATTGTCACGACATGTGAATGAGCTCTGTGGAAAGGTCAGTGGTCAGAAATAGTAGATTGCATTCTACAACTGTTAGGAAAGCAGAAAAAAGCAAAACTTAAAATATTCCCATCTGTTGCCATGAATGCCATGTGCAGTGCTAGTCCCATTCATAAATTTAAAAAAAAGGTGGTTGAGCTAAAAAGGCACAGGGAGGGGATGCAGTGATGACCCAAGCTTTGAAAGGGTTTCTCTCTGAGGAAACTTACTGGGCTCCTTGGATAAGAAGAGGAGAATGAAGAGGGATATTACAATGGAGGAGGAGGAAATAGTTTTTACTGTTCTTTTGATGCTCCTTGGTTTTCATGATGGGTGAACCTAGAGGGACAAATTAATGAAGAAAAAAGTCATTGTTAAGCAAGAAATGTGGAAAGTGTTCTGTGATCAGGAAGTCCTTCAGCCATAAACTACTGGAGTTTAGGAAGCTGTATCTTTCAGTGAGGTATTGTTATGCATTTGTCTAGTCCTAAACCTTTGCCCTGGCTATTTCCTATTGAAGACTGTTAGAGACAGTGCTGGGCTAGATGGAGCTTTGATGTAACAAGGTACAGCTTCTCTTTCCTTACATCCAGTGTTGAGCATCACCACTTAGGAGAGAAATCAGGGAGAGTTCAGAAGAGGAAAGGGAAAATAAGTCTGGAACACAAGGCCTTTGAAGATCTTTGTGTTAAAAATGGAAAGACTAAGGTGAGGTATATGATTCTTGGAATAGGAAGTTTTCTTTTTTTCCCCTCCTGATGTCCTCAGTGAATGGGACAAGAATGTGTGTAAATCACAACACAGAGATTGTCATTATATACTAAGGAAAAAATTCCTAATATCCAGGGCAGAGAAACACTGAAAGTAGGTTGTCTGGTGAGCTCTGAAGTTTCCCTTCTTAGACCCTGCTCAAACCAGGCTATCAAATATCTGTTGGGGTGGCTGAAGAAGAGCTGGACCTGCTCTAAGACTGTGGATTGGGCTGGAAAACCTGCTGAAGTGTCTTTCATTTAAGAAAGCCTGCAGTTGATTGATTGATTGATTGATTGATTGATTTGGGACTGTATAGAGGTGTGTCAGATGTATTAAAGTCATTGCTATGCCATGATGCCTCATTTGCACCACTAAAGACAACTGCTTATGATTCAGGCTGTGGTGTCAGGGGCAGTGTGTCTGTGTGTTGCAAGTTTGATCATTTGCACGCTGTGATTCTGGTGGTTAAAAGTATCAGTCTCAAGTGTCTTAAAATTAAGAGTATTTTGCCTTTTTTTCCCCTTATTTTCTTTTGTTTGTTTCTGCCTACCCCCAGCTGTTTCTTTGTTATGTGCTTGGGATGACCCTGAAACCATTTCACCTTTCAGAGACATTCACTAGAAGACATTTGAATGTAGCCATGGGATTTAGCTGATTTGTGAAACCCTGATTAATAGGACATTTTAACTGATATGCATCTCTAGGCAGCAATGTGTTCAGCATCTTGGAGGAGAAAAGGCATATGACAGAGGTGTGATCTGAATATGGGGCTTTGTTACTGTTAGCTTTGTTCTTTTCTGTGCAGTACTGGGCAAATAATAATTTCTTTGGTGACATTTTGGGGATCTGTAAATGATCACAAAGTAGAGGGAAATGGTTCCTTTCAGAAACAAACTTTACTGTAAAAGATGAAATCTCCTATTTCCAGAAGAGAACTTGTTTGTTTGCTTTTTCCTTTCTGAATATTTTGTTACTGAATATTCTGTTAGAGGGGATGGTTTGGTTTCAGCCTGTGTTAAAACATTTGGCATCCACAAGCTGGAATGCAGAGTATTTGACTCCACATGGTAATTGTTTCAGTTTTCACCAGGTAAATGCTTGTTCCATGCTGAGCTTTTGTTGAAACTTGGGATATTGTATCGTGGGACCTTCTGTGTTCACTGGCATGTAAAAGCAAGCCAGACTCCTTTGAGATGGGATGGAGCTTGCTCATGCATACACCTCTGAGGCACAGACTAGGAAGGCTTAGAGCCATTAATTGGAGCTACAGCCTGCTCTTTCTGCACTAGAACTCTGCCCAGCAATACTGGTGGCTGTGCTTGGCTGGTGGTGTGTCTGAGTACTCAGGCCCGTACCAGACCTCCTTAATGACAGTGGGAGAGCACTGAACCCTACATTTTGACTTTGTTTCTGTGTTCTTCTCCTGATCCATGGCCTTCCCTCCCATTCAGGAACCCCTACCCCTCCCAAGCACTTGCACCCACTGGGGGATGCAGGGCTGCCCCCTCTCTGAGATGCCCTTTGAATTCATAGTGTGTTGTGAAGGGGCTTTATGGGACAGGGATGTTTTTTCTTCTCTTTCTGGGGATGGAGGGCGTGCAGGGGGGGCAGGAATGACCTGGGACACCCAGTCAGGTGAAGGTGGTAGGTTCTGAAACACACAGACATTTTCATTCCATTCCAAGAGTTCTCTGATTTGGTTAAATGTTTTGCCACTGCCAGAGACCTCACAGAGTCTAACAAAAAAATCTTTTTTCTAGGGATCTTAGATTTATAAAAGACTAAATGGTTTTTGATTCATTTTGATTGAAGTCTTCAAAATTTGAAGTAGGGGAGCAGCTCCAGAAGCTGGTGCTGGAACAAGTCCTACATCTTCCTGGTTGTGGCTGGGGTTTTTTGTTTTTCTCACCAAGATTGAGTTGAATTTTACCTCCTCAGACAAGTGCACTTCCCAAGTTTTTTGTATGCCTCATAATGAATCTTGAGAAGGGAGTGAAGAGCTGTGGGTCCCTAGTAGCCACTGCTAGGAAGCTATAAAGTCTTGTTGCTTTCTGCACCACGGGAATGGTGAGGAGCACTGGTGGGGCTGGACAGGCTCCTGATGGACTGGACTCCGTCCTGCACTGGCAAAGGGCTGAGTTGTGTTTCTGCTGCCTTAAACCAGGGACTTGTGGCAAAGAGGCAGCTGAGCTCTCACTGAAGAACTCTCTGAGGTCTGTCAAAACACTTTTTTTTTTTTTTTTTAAGCAAACTGTTCCCATTTCATCTTTGCTGCTGCTGCTGTTTATTCTAGTTCTCTGGGCTACTTGCTAATACGAAGATGTTAGTGTAGCAAGCAGTTAATTATCCAGGCTGTCTGAGGTGGAGGAAGTGGAGGAGTGGTAGGGAATGGTTCAGTGCTGGTGTATTTCCTCAGTCAGCATCTTCCCTTTCCCGCTCCCAGAACGCTTCTGTGTTCCACTTTGTATTTGCAAGCCTCCATCTGGAGCACTGAGCAGCTGTCAGTGGAGCTCCTCATGCGAAAAGAAATTGAAGAACTAGCAAGACCACAAGAGCAGCTTTTGGAAGTGCATGGTTGGCTGGGCCCAGATGCCTGGGTAGGGGCAGGAAACCCACAGAGATCAACCAAAACATCCATCAAAGGGAGCAGTGGAGGACATGGACAGGAGGATGGCAAGGAGGGACAAGGCTGCTGGCTCTTATGTGCAGTTCTTGTTTAGTTAAATGTAGAATTAAATTTGCTGATGATGGAATTGCCATGGCTTTAGCAGATTTAGGCTATTAGAAAACATAAATCCTGATCTTTATATTCACTCTTTGCTCTTGTAGCTTCTTGCGTGGGTTTATTCGTCACTCATCAATATTCCTAGCAGGAGATCCAAGGCTGCTTGTTTCTGGCAAGTGCCTGTAGAGATCCAAGTGATTGTTCATGGAGGGCGGTGTGCTCTCTTGTGTTGGAAGGAGAAAAGGAATCGTGCTTGTGCATCTAGTTCTCTCTTTGACAGCAGGATCCAAAATCTGCTTTAGACCTGAAGTCCCAGGTTACCCTGGTTTAGAGCTGGTGTGCATGTGAAAAGTTCCTGCACATAAGCAGAGCTGGGAGATTTTTTGAAAGCCTCTTGCTTGCTTCTGAGAACTCTGTGTAGGCTGGCCAGACTTGAATAGTCAATGCTTGCAGCATACAAAGGGTTGGCAAGATAAGTATTTATTCTTCGTTTGCAGATGCAACTTGCTGTGCAGATTGCTGAATGAGTGCCGAGCTGTGTGAGGCACAGAGGCACTCTGTGTACCAGTGGCTAAATCAGCAAACTGATTTCAAGCACACACAAAAAAAACTGTATCTGAAAATAAATTACCTAGCCTGACATTTTTCATGGGGCTTATATATGCTAAAAGACTCCAGCTCCTTAGGGAGGAGGGAAACATTCAAAACTTGAGTGCTGTCTCCTGTTTTGTGTGCAGAACTCTGGGGTTTGAAGTAAGCGTGGGTGAAAGTTTTTCTTGCTTCCCAGAAGATGCTGTCTGCCCTTCCTTTGCCAAAATGCAGAATGTTTGCTCAGGTGAAAGGATCAGTTGAAGTATAATAAATAACCAGTGTTAATATTTTACTTGAATTATTTAAGAAGATGTTGGATACTGACCAAGGCAATGAAACATGTCATAAATGCAGCTGGAGAATTATACTCCAATAAATTTTAGATGAGCTTTATTTAACGATAAAGTGTAAAAAACCCCCATTGCGATGGGAGAATGTGTTTTGTAGCCACTGTAAATGTTTTAGTGCATTTTTAAGAAATAACTGTAGCACTTAGGTTCTCACAGTTAAAGCACCCAATAAAACAAGATAGGAATATCTGTAGGGCTCAGATGCACAAGATATGGCAGCAGAGGTCCCAGCACCACCTCGTGGGAAAAGCTTGGAGGCTGATGGGTGGGATTTAAGGTACCAGCAACCAGAAGGTTGCTGGATTTTGGGGTTGTCTTGCAAGTGGTGAGCCCCTACAGCACACATTGTCCTCCACAAGGGCAGCACCTTGGGGACACAGATGATTCTGGCTGACAGAGGCCTTGTTAAACACCACAGCCAGAGGCTGTATTTTAGATAGCTCTACCTGAAACACTTACTGGTGTTCCACTGAACCTTTCAGAGTGGGTTTTGGGGGCAGTACTTCCAGGAGGTACCTGGCTTGCTTTGCAGCTCCACTGTGGGGATGGGTTTGCTCTCTGCCAGCAGGATTTGGGGTCATTGAGTGCTTTCCAGCACTGCCTGGCATTGCTTTGGTTTTTGTTTTTTTGGTTTTTTGTTTTTTTTTGTTTTTTGTGACTTGACAGAGGTGCTTTTAGAAGGACTCTTTGCATTCACGCATTCAAAGCATAACTTTGTTTCCTTTTTTCTTGAAACCTGGGCCTTGTTCTCTCAGTTGTCTGCCTGAAATCAAGGGTACTTGATCATAAGAGAAGAAAGTATCCACCTCGTTTCTGTCTTTGTCCCTTGTGCTTGTAGAAGAGCTGACATAAAAGTAAAGCTGTGATTTAGTGTTGTCGCATATCTTCTCTCCAGCCAGAAATGCATCTAGATAAAGCTTTAGTACACTGCTGAGCTCCAAACTAACTGTTTTTCTTCATTTTACTGTGTCTCTCAAAGCCCTGAGAGCTGTTGGATTGCCTCCCTTTGCAGGCTGGCTGTAGGGCCTGGCCTTTGCCTGCTGCAAGAGTCACAGTGGCCATTCAAGCTGCCTCACATCCACCTACAGCTGCTACCAACCCTCAGATTGTGAGAGAATAGAAACTGCTGAATGGATTTTAAGAGTAGTGGCTGTAGAAAATGTCTGCACTGAAACTTTGAAAATGTTTCCTGTAGGAAATATCCACCTGGGAGTTCAAGTTCATTTGCCTCGTGCCGTAGTTGTGGATGGGCTGCTTTGCTGGAATGACCTTTCCTGCTCTGGATGCTCTGCTCCTGCCTTCCTCAAAAGCAGGGAGAAGAGCAGCAGGGAGAAGAGCTGCAGGGCTGGCTGCTGGGGCAGGTTCTGCAGTGGTCATGCAAAGCCCCTGGGAGGTACCTGGGAGTATGTTCTAACTGAAAGCCAAAACAGTTTGGGGGTGAAGAAATTCCCTAAAGGTCATGTGGTTTTGTTGTTGTTGTTTTTTTGTTTGTTTGTTTTGTTTTTGTTTTCTTTTTATTTGTAATTCTTGGATAAGAAAAACCCTTTTCTGAAAATTTGTATGACTAGGTGGTAATACCTTCCTCTCATCTCTGTATTTTAGGAGTGGTTTGTATCAACATTTGTTTTGTTGGCTGTCTACACAGGGGCTCCACTGCTTGAATTTGTTTCGCATCCTGTTCTCTCAAAGCAGGATTATATAGAGAAGTGCAAGGCACAAGCAGCACTTGTTCTCAAGTGGCTACTTTCATGTTGCACAGTGATAAAAGTCTTCTAAAAACAAAGTGGGACCCCCCAAGCCTCTGCAGGCCACTTAGATCTGAGATGATCTATCATCAGTGTTTGTCTCTGCTGCCCAAGATAAAAGTTTGGTAGAACAAATTGAAAAGTAAGTGAGCAATTTATTATCCGAAGCAATACTTGTCTGTTGCCTTCCTTTGTAATTTGTAGTTGTCAGGGTCTTTTTCAAAGTAGCACTGCAGCCTCTTTGCAAGTGTCTAAATTACTTACACTGACATATTCTGGTTTTCATATCTTATATTTTCAGTATGTGCCTATTCCTACTTTAATTTGTGTGATCTAATTGAATTCAAGGATTTGGAAAAGTCTAGAGAGAAAACTGTAGTTAAAAGGAAATGCTATATGAAAGGCTGGAATGATAGAATGGAACTTTTAAAGTTACTATAAAATGCTGAAGATTTCTAATTTGGAGAAGAAAATGGGGGGTTTTCTCTTATTTCATGTGGTGTGAATTCAGAATTGTGTGGCATATGGGACTTTGACAAGTCTGAACTGAGTTATCCTTGTAGTTGCTGGTAAAGAATCTGCAAGTCTGATGGTCCTGCTTGGAGCTGTCCCACTTCCTCAGAGCAGTGAGACCAGAGGCTGTACTGAGTGGCAGGCTTGCATATCTTCTTGGGAAGGAGCTGAAGAGGTTTAGATGAGCTCCTGGCCCCAGAGCACAGTGATTCTGGTCAGCTTGTGTGCTCTTGCTGAAGCTTCATGTCTGCTCTTTCTGTGCTGGCATCCTCTTCAGGTGAACAGAGGTGATGCAGAAATTTCTTTGAACACCATTTATTATTTTAAGATCTGTCCCTGTCTGGATCTGCAGAGTTGCTGCAGTGGTATAATTACATTACATTTTTGACTCCTGTTTATTTTTTTCTGTGAGTTCAGTTGTTCTCCTCAAAAGTTAACCACTGGGAAGCAAATTACCTATGCCAAAAAATCAGAAACAAAGAGTACAGAAAATATAGAAGAGAATCATGAAATCATAGAATCCTTTAGATTGGAAAAATCCTGCTAACATCATTGAGTCAAGTCCAGCACTGCCAAGTCCACCACTAAACTGTGTCAGTGCCACATCTATGTGTCTCTTAAATCCCTGCAGGGATGGTGACTCAGCCACTTCCAGGGTTTGACAACCCTTTCTGTGAAGAAATTTTTTCTGATACCCAACCTAGACCTCCCCTGGCACAGCTTGAGGCTGTTTCCTCTCGTCCTGCTGCTTGTTACCTGAGAGAAGAGACTGATCCCCACCTGGCTACACCCTCCTTTCAGCTGGTTGTAGGGAGGATAAGGTCTCCCCTGAGCCAGGATACATCTTTATAGCTTTGTGGAGGAGGAACATATCTCATGAGCCTTTCAGCTTAAATGCCTGAGTTCTGGGCTGTTTGCCTCAGGTTGTCCTTTAGGGATCCAACCCAAGGGCTCTCCTTGGAGGAGCTGCCTCTGCTCATCCCTTCCAGGGTGGATCCAGTGCAGCTCCATGGCAGGAGCAGGGCTGGGTGCAGCCCTTACCCTGAGCAGCTCTCACGGAGTTCAGCTGTTCTCAGGCCTAAGAGGATTAATTTTCCCTTGGCTTTGCCTGTATCATAGTTATTTGTAGGCTCTACTTTTATCAGTTGTGTGCTTTTGTATTGATATTTGGAGGTGTATTTATATTATTCTGGTAAAGACCCTGAAAAATACTAACGTTGTTCTCTCCTCTTTCCTTAATCCTGTATCCTTTTCCTTTATCTTAAGCTAAATTGACTTTTCTGACTCCCATCAATTAATTTAGACACATGAGTCTTAAATTCAGACCCATTGGATTATTTTAAAGAACAACCAAAGCAGAAAGCTCCCAAAACAAACCAAACAAACCCAAGGAAAATATGTTCTCCATTCAGACAAGATCAGGTCACTCCTTGTTATTAAATTGAGTCAAATGCTTTAATTAGCATCTGACTTTCCATTACTGTGCTTCCTCACCATGTAAAAGCTTTCCATTGTAGAGCAGTGTGGATGTTGATCTGAACCTTAGGAAGTGCTTTGGAGTATCTGATGTTCAGCTGAAGCAGGGAGCAGCAGTGCCCTGCCAGGCTGTGGCAGCTCTCCTCCTCAGATGGAGCTCTGTGTATTCCAGGTATTAAAACTGTATTTTTACTTATAAGATCTATTCCTAGATCAAATAAGTAACTAGCTTCTCCCTGGCTTCCCTGTCAGTTTCCTTTGGAATGGCAGTAGGTGCACCAGGAGCCAGCATTCTGATGGTGAATGTCTTGCTTTAAAATGCGTAAGATTGGAGATGCACACATTCCTCTCTAATTGCAGGAAATTGCAAATCCAGGCAAAATTTGGAATGCAGCTGCTTGTATAATTACATCTTCTGTCAGTTGCTCTAGCTCAGCTTTACAGCCCTTCTAAAATGTCTTGATAGTTTATAGTACAAATAATGCCCCCATTAATATTACTTTGGGATCACCCCTTTCATTTATTCACCACCAGTTCCAAAGGCCTGAGATTTTTCTTCATGCTGAACTAATAACTAGTGTTAGAAATTAGTAGTTATGTGAAGGTGAAATTCTGCTTTAGCTGCTATAATTATTGTTAAGCCAAAAGAAATTATTTAAATTTCCTACTGGTGCTGGGGTATAGGTTTAATGAGAAGTACCAATGCAGGTATCTCAAGTCAGTTTGATTTTGGATATATGCAAACCTTTCCATTTTATGGCCTTAGGAAATAGAGGGTAATGGGTCATGGAAAAGCTGTTAGGTTGTTGGTAACTTAAGTGTTGCTATCTGCCACTGGTCATTGAATGACAGATAAGGTGTAGATCCCAATTCAGAGTCTAATGAGATGTGTTGGCACCACTTATATCACCACAGGTGGGAACTGGTTGAAAGGTTGGAAAGGATTAAAGGAGGGGTAAGAAAGGAATTAATTTGGTCTGGCTCTTCGAGAAGTGACAAAAGTGTAATTTAACCAAGGCAGAGTTCATAGCTGGACTATGTTCTGCAAATTCTTAGGCAAGAGTGGGATTTTATTAGGCTTTAGATGAAAGGTGGTAAAAGCAGACCCGGTGGCTGAGGCGGAACTCTCTGAAAAGGAGCATATTTTTAACCATAATTGTATTTCACTGCTGAGGTGGCTCAGTGATAGGGTAGTATTTTGATCTGCTGGAGTCTGTGTTTAAAACCCCAAAACTGTATGTTTCTAGAAGAGACCCTGTAGTTTACCAAAATGTAGCAGAACATTGCAGAAATTACCAGGTGAGAGACTGTAGCCTGTGCTTTATGATAGACCATTCAGACAGTTTATTATGAGTTTAATCCACAAATGCATGAGCATTGGCATTAAATTGGCTGTTTCAAGTCTCTTTGTGTACAATCAAGGATCTCACAAGAAGAAAGAGACCTCGTTTAGGCAGGACAGTGTGGGAAGTCTTCAGCTATTAAAATAGAAAGTGATGGTTTCTAGCTTTTTAAACTGGTTAGTCCTGAGTGTGTAGAAATTGCAGCAGAAAATTAAAACCCTTGAAAGCTTACAGCAGAGAAGCTTGATTCAATGAGACAAGGTTTATAGAGCTGCAGTACTAACTCTGTAACTTTCTTAGAGGCTTGAAATTACATTTGGGCAAGTTACTGTAAGACATGAATTTGAAATCAGGGTAAGGTATTTTTTATAGTAAAGCACCTGCTTACTCAGTGTTGTAGTGTTTCCAGAACAGCTGATTTCAGATATTGCTTTTGCTTTAACTTGTGGGCTTTTGTATATAAGCAGCAAATGCCTTTAGATTATATTCTGAAGGCTGGGGGCCTGATTTTCCTGCTCAGCAAATGTTTGAACTTCATGGGCTCTGCAGGGTCCTGTCCCCCCTGTTCTGTAATTTGTCCCAGCAGTAGGAGCTGCAGGATTTGATTTTCCATCAATTATGCATTCACAGCATCCCTTGAAACAGTGCCTTTCTCTGCTCCTCTGAGGCTGAATGGGTCACTGTCTACAGCTAAGGAAGGAAAGCATTTGTCATACCCTTAACCATCATTGTTCAAACAAAATAAAAAAGCAAACATTTTTGTTAAAAGAAATCGGTGCTGCAGCCAAATTATTGTTTATTGTTAAAGAAGTGTAAAGCCCTCACCCTATTTATGTGCAAAAAAAGCTTCGTTTTTGTGTCTTTGGGGTCACAGAGACTTCTTGGGTTATTGATTTCTGTTCTGTACAGGGAGAAGCAGTGCTGGTGTGTTCAGTTCCTGCTGTCTCTAATGATGTTTGAGACAAATTCTGCTTGGGCATCTTCAGCATGGTGCTGTTTTTCAGTGCTACTCTGTGTGCAGCAAGGTGCACAGTGCATGTTGTACAGTGAGGAACTTCTTGTACAGGAGCACAGAGGGGTTATGGGTGGGAATTGTGGGATCCCTGTGACTATTTTGATTGTATTCTGCTTTTATTTAATACTTGCAGATATTTCTGCTGTGCTTAGAGTGGACTCTGCTCTTCCCCCTACTATGTTAATGATGCTTTTGCTTATCATTTCCTTTGGCTCTTTTATTGTTGATGCTGTTTTTTCAGTGCTGACAAGGAGGACTTCTAAGAAAGTAGTCTGCAAATCCTTCTCTGTCCTGTTTTCTGTGTCCTGTCTTCTGTATCCTGGATAGACTGTCAGCTGGGAGTGCAGCTCTGCAAGGCATTTCTTGGGGGTTGGTAGTGGAAAAAATGCTATATGTGAACTGTAAGACAACACAAGGTATAAATAATGATCCTTTATAAAGTGTTTATACTGATTAAAGACAAGTGCTTGCAAGGTTCAGCCCCTGGACTGATTTGGATTGCACTCTGGAAACTGGAAGCTCCTAACCCAGTGTTAATTTGCTGTTCCTGGTTTCCAGTGCCCAGCTATGAGGATTTCTGTACCATCCATTCTCTCAGTGATGCCAGTATCTCCGTGCTTATCCTGCTTTCATTTTTTACTTAGAGATCTTTATCTAAAATTGATGCTTGTCTGTTGAATTAAGAGTCTGCTCAGTTTACATGGAGACTGAGAGCTCTGGGCAGCTCCTTCAGGCTGAACCCTTGCTTGGGATGTTGTGATGTGCTGGGGAGCTGTTTGGAGCCAGGGAGGTGAGTGCACCGACTGGCCTGGCAGGACTCTTCTTTTCTGCAGTCTGACCCTTCATTAATCTTATATTTCCAAGCATGTAATATTTCACTTCATATTTTTCACTCCTCAGGTACAGGGGCCTTCTTAGACATGATAGCTTTAAAATAAAGCTCGGAAATGAGCATCCTTTAGGAGTATAAAATTCTGCAAGTCAAATGCTGTTTGGTGTTTTCAGAGTTTATGAAATGTGTTGGATTATTATGCCCTGATGGCAAAGGAGCATGACTTGGTGGCTTGGATATTGCATCTGTTCATATTTCCTAATTTCCTTTCACTCCCCAACCCCAAAAGACAAGATCTGAGATGTTTCTGTTTGTTCCTTGTGACTGGGAGCACAAAGGAGCAGGCTGCATTGTCTTTTCTGGCAAAGGCAGTCATCACAGTTTGTAGTATCTGTACAGCTTGGCAAGGATAATTTGTATTTTATCCTGTATACATATGGGTTCTTCTCCCTGTTCATAAGAGAGATATGAGAGAAGCAGTGGACAGAGAGGACTGGAGACAGAAAATGTGCCATTTCCAGGCTTGTGCACTGTGTTTTTTTGAACAATACTGTTGTAGGTGTTTCTGCAAAGCTCCTGGAATAACATGAAGAGATTGTGATTTAAAAATAATTACATGATTCTGGCCTTTTTCATCCACTTCAAAAGAAACTGCAACCATTTGGTGTTGTTCCTTCTTTGAAGCTGGCAACAATGCAATCATAAAATGGAAATGCTGCTGTGCTTCCCCCCCTCTTCCTGGAAGTAGGTGTTTGGATCTTTCCTTGCTGCTTCTTTTTAAACCCCCATCTCTAGCTAGTGGCTTCCTTCAAGGATGCAACTGCAAGGCAGAGCATTCATTTCCTTTCTGAGGCTTTCAGGTTGCCATGTGAAGTTTTAATAAGCTGAAATGTTGACTTCCAGCATTTGGAAGATTGTCACTTTTGCTTGGCCTTTGCTGGAAATGATTGAAGTAACGTGATGTGGTTATCTAGATCTCTTAGCATCTCTTTGGGATGTCTTGCGTGTTGATAGAGTTCTCTCCGAGTAGGTTCACGTTCACCTTGCTTTGTAGCAGAGAAAGAACCATTCTGTGCGTAATTTTTACTGCACTTTTTATTAGTGAGTTATTAAAAATATGAGAGAGATCAGCCTCTCTGGAATGTTTCCAAGCCCTCTGGGAAGCTCATTACCAGAAAGGTGCAGGCAACGTGAGGAAGCTGAGGGGCAGGAAGGTCTCCTCTTTGGGGAGGGATCAAGTGAGCTAAATGTGTGGGGCATCTCAGCAGGTGATGGAAGTAGAGCTTCACCAGATGGCTACAGAAAGATGGGGCTGTCCACGTGGCAAATTGTCACACAGCCAGGGGAGGTGAATCTGAATGATACTGCTCTGGCCTCAAAACAGTGGAACAGGCAAAGAAACTGGAAGGCAGCTTACTTAAAATATGCAACACATTACCTTTGCCATAATTGCCCACTGCACTCATTGTTATGAGATGTATTCAAAGCCAGAGGATTCCCAGGACTGAGAATGGCTGAGAGAGCTGTCTGGATGAAAAGGCCAGCCAGTAGTATCTTTGGTTGGAAGACATTTCAGAGAAGGTTGGGCTGAGGAAGTGCTGGGGAAGTTAATCATGTGTGTAGGTGTTTGCAGGCTTGGAGTCTCTTCTGTGCACTGGTGCAGAAGTTAATCCACCATGGTGGATTAACCAAGCTGCCTGCTCAGCCTGTTTTCTGGATGTGCCTTCCCTTTGGATGTTCCCCTTTCCAGCTCTCCACTGGGCCCATCCTTTTCTGTTTTGGCTTGGCCATTTTCCTCAATCATATGTCAGCCTGAATGGTTTTGTGAACACAGCATCCCAGTGATGTCCTGGGGAGATGGTAAATCCTTTCCATATTGACAGATGTCCTACCTGGCTTGATTCCCCCATGTCAGGAACTAGAGGCCACCTGTCTCTGCCCACCCTCTAGGGATCTGCTTTATTATAGTGCTTATTCCTTTGCATATTCCTTCCTGTGGTTATGCCAGCAGTATCTGTGCCTGTGCACACTGCAGCCCTTTGCACTGTGCCAGGTTTGGGAAGGACAGGCTGGCTGGCCCTTTGCTCCCTCTTCAGTCTGACCTAGGATGCAGTAGTGCTACCTGCAACTCCCCTACTTAGTTGGCTGCTTCCTAGAACATAAAAGTCATTGTAGTTTCCCCATTAGCTTTTAGTCCCTAATACCTTTTGAAGACTGAAGTTATTTAGAGGAAAACATTTGGGAGCACTGAGGGCAGTTTGGCCACTCTGCTGTCCCAGGGAGCAGTTGGTGATGGTGGGGTGGAGAGCTGGAAGGGAGAACCCAGCCCACTGCAGAGCAGGATGTGTGCCAGTTTGAAGATGCTGATTCTTCATCAGCTGATTCCCTCTATGCTTGGAGTGGATTTTCTCAAAATGCACCGGTTCCCTTTGGGATGGTGGATGGTTCTGTGCAAGTGGAAAAGATGATTATCATGTTGTTGTATTTATTTGGAGAGGATGTGCAGCAGTTTTCAGACAGCACTACGCACCTAATTGGGAATTCAAATTCCAGCTGGTAGATTGAGACTGAAAGGCAGAGCTGTGGGATAGAAATGGGCAGGCACAAAATGCTGAGGCTCCTAATCTTTTACAATATGTTTGTTTAATACAAAGTGGTCTATTGAGATTGTTTTGCAGAGTAGAATAATCGTTGTGTGCTGACTAATGGGAGACAGCAAGCTGTTAAAGAGCATCAATTAACTATACAGGAGGAGATTATTGAGTATTTTCACAAGCATTCAGAATGTGAAGAGTAAAGGGTATTGCTTGGAGGTAACCCTCAGAGATTTTTAGCAATTGAAATCTATAAACTGCAACAAGAGTATTTGTGGCCATACATATGTTTGCAGAGCCTTCCAAGAAGAACAGAACTGGAGTTAGCTTTCCTCTTCCAGATTGTGCTGAGAGGAAATAAATGGTGCTTTGCTAAACTTGTTCTCTTATTTAAGATTCATTATTTTTAAAATTTCCCATCTTAAGTTTATCTAATGTTATCCCAGGAAATGCTGGTCCTTTTTATAGAAGATAGCATGTGACACTTGGATGTAGGTTTTGTTACACTTGTGCTTCCCTGAGTGCCTGGCTGCAAGGCTGCTGTCCTTGTCCCTGCAGCTGCTCCTGCTTCCATGTGGTAATTCCTATCCCTGCTACTGCTGCAGGTTAGAACTCAATGCACTTAGTGCCGGGAGGAACATGCTGCTCCTCCATCATGTGCCTCACATAATGGATAATAAAATTCTCCAGTTTTGACTGGTGGAGAGTATGAAAACCTATGTTTCATTAAGAATGCTTTTATACAGCCCTACTACGCTTCTGCTTGAGTTTAATGCGAAAAATAAATAACATTTTGTGGGCTCTGTTTGCTGAGTGATGTTGTTGTTTGTAACTAAAGGGAAATTTTTCCCATCCTGGATTCCAGTGTTAAATCCACTTTGTGCAAACATAATTTTCCATTTATTCATTGGCTGTGGGGAGACCAGATAACATTGAATTTATTTTTTCAGTTTTGTTCCTTCTAAAGTGGTGTTAGAGAATTGCACCTCAGTTATTCTTACAGCCAATAGCAAGAGCTGTCCCTGGGATTCCTTGGGGGTTATGATAAACAAGGACCCCTGGTTCTTGGACAAGGACAAAGATAGACTTCTCTCAGCTTCAATTCTCTATTCAAATGCCATAATCAACAGAGGTCTCCTTTAGCATATAGTTCTGCATCGATAAAGCCTTTAATGTGTTAGTAAAAATTCAGAGAAATTTAGTCCTTTTCTGATTTGATTGATTTTCTTAATCTTTTTAAAGCGGAGGCTGAGGGGTGAGAATAACTCATCAGAAGACTATGGAGAGGATTAATTACTTGGCTGCCAAACTCATGAAGATATTCTGCAGGAAGATGTGGGATGAGTGAGTGAGTGAAGCCCTGGTGAAGTTGGAGTCAGTGGGGGAATTTAACTGTGACTGCAGCCCTGGCACCTGCAGTGTTCACAGTGTCAGAGAACGCAGACTGATCCGCTGTATGGCATAACCTTCTGAGCTTGTTTCAGTAATAAAACCTTCCTCACTGATCTGGGGAAAAAACTCCCTTTTTTCCCACGTACAGCAGCTGGTGTGACCCTGAGCAGCTGTAGCTTGACAGGGGGAAATGCTGCAGGTGCTTTGCTACCTTAGGACTCCTGTCCTTGCAGCTGCTGCTGCTTTGAGCTCTGCCTGGTCTCGGGTGCTTCAGAGAGCTGCCAAAATATCCCTGACTTTACAGGGAACTTGTCAAAGCCCTGATATGTGAGGTACTGATATCTTAATGCAGATCTGCAGGTTCAAAACCCCAAGGAGTTGTTCAGCTTCACCCACAGGCAGGAAAGGAGGGGTTGCAAAGCAATTTCAAGGCTAGAAGGGGTATCATTAGCACTGAGCTTGACCTGAGCTGAGCTTTGGCCAAAGGATTCATCCCTGGAGCTGCGGTGAAGCATTTCATGGTTCATTATCTTCACAGTAGGAAACAATGTCTTACTCTGAAGCTGAATATCTTCACTCGAATTTTTATCCATTTGATCTTCTTATGGCTTTGTCAGCAAAGTCTGATCTTTACCACCTTCTTTTCAATTTCTTTTTAGGAACTAAAACAAATTACATATCTGTCTCCATGAATGGAATATTTTGAACTCTTTAAGTTTCATATTCTACCTTCTCCCTTCGTATTCTGTTTACTGGGCTGTGGGTCATTGGGTGACCTGCCTGTGAATCCTCCTCTGTTTCCCTGTGTTTCTTTGAAGCAAGAACTCCAGAACTGCACACAAGTCCCAGGAGAGCCCTGGGATTTTTGCAGGTTACAGAGGCAGCATTGCTTTTTGGAAACTTCTCTGCTTTTTGACTGAGTTGATTTGGCAGCTTTTTGCCCTGGCAGAAACAGAAAATCCCATTGGACCAAGAACCATTTCCCTGAAGGCCTTAGCAGGGTGCCTCTTCTTACAGATGTTTCCCCACTGACAAGTGCATTTTGAGATGAGTCACTGAATTCATATTTAATCCGCTAGTAAAATTGGCAAGGCAATTACCATCTTGCAAGTTCTTCAAATCAAATTGTTAGAGAACATTAAATCAAATGCTTTGGAGAAACCCCAGTATATACAATTGCTTTTATCATCCAGACTGTGATGCTGTCACAAGAAAAGCTTTTATGTTTTTGGGGCCTGTCTTCAGTGAAAGCTTGCTGCCTGGTACTCATTTTGGTCTTGGCCTCTACTTCTTTGTCTCTGCTCCATTATTTTCCTTTTCTTAATTGTTACCCCATAATGAGAATTGAGAATCAAGGAATTGCTAGCTTACAGCTGTCATCCCTACCTTTCAGCATTGCCAAGCGCAGAAAGCATTTGCAGACTGCAATAATGCTGTTATTCACGAGGCAATTAATCTGTTATGACAGCCTGGTGGCTTAAAGCACAACAGGATGAAGGTCACTCTGCTGGGTCTCCCTTTTTGCTGTGTGAGTTTTGCTCTGAAGCCAGCTCCTGAGTAAGAGGGAAGCATGCAGAGGCCTTGTGTGTAAGTCATCACTGGAGGGGCTGGTGGACTCTGAATCTGCCAACCAGTGACTGCAGGCAGCTTTCTGGTTCTGAGGCTGCTGCCTGAATGAAAGCACATGTTAGCTAAATTCAGTTTTTGCTGCCACACACTTTAGTTTACACTCACAGTTGGCTCTTCTTTCTGGTACATCCTAGTCCAAACATGACATTTTGTGTTTTTTCCTAGGGGGAGGATTTTTTTCACGGAAGTGTACCATGCTCTTCCCCTCCTGTTCTTTTTCTTCCCTCTACAGGTGACAGCAAGAGAAGAACTACAGAAGGAGGGGTTCTCTGCCACTGCTAGAAAGATAGAGGAAGGTGTTGAACTAAAACTGCGAGATCTGACATCCCTTTGTGCTCCAAAGCGAAATAAAAGACACGGTTCGTGCAGGCTGGTGCTGAGAAACAAACACCCTGCCAGCAAAACAGGCGTGGGTCAGTCTGTGTCCAAGGAGCCTGGTTCTGTCAGTGCTGCAGAGGTGATCAGAGAGCTGCAGGTGAGAGAGGCCAGCCTGCAGAGAGAGCTGGAGCAGCTGCGGGAGGAGTGCTGGCAGAGGCTGGATGAGATTGCAGAAGGGTTGCAGGGAGTGATTTGTGTCTCCCCTTGAAGAGAGAAAACTGGGCTGAGAGGAGGAAGGAATAGAGGGACTTGATCACGTTGTGCAGCCTGGCATGGGGGAGTGTGAGGTGAGGAACCTCTAATTTTGTAGCCTGGCAAGCATAACTTGTTAGTGCTTTGTGAGTTGCACTGGGGCCATAACCTCGGTGGCTCTGTCTGCAGCCCCTTTATTGCTAACCTTGCCAATTAAATTCTGCATTAGGCCTTGGTGGAAGTGTGCATAAATCTCCCTTTTATCTTCTGGATTTCTAGTTCTTCTTCCAAGCACTGGGCTCTTTTACAGTGTTCAGCTGCTAGGCATGGCGTACACTGAGGCTGTGCATTGAAGTACTAATTGCATTCAATATTTTCCAGCAATTGGAAGAGTTCATTAGTAAGAAAAATCCAAGTATTGGAGAACATGTAAAATACCAAGGCTTAGAGAGATTGGAAATATTCAAGAAAGTGTGTTGTTTTAATTCAGCTGCTTTGAGTATTTGTGGCAGCTACAATGTAGTCACGATAAAGAAAAACAAATGCCCAATAATAAATAAAGCAGTGCACTGATTTCATTTACTAGTGTGATGCACTTGAAGTAATTGGGTTCTCAAAGAGAACAAACTAGAAACCCATTCCATCAGGTTATGAGTCACAGTGAGAGAGAGAACTTATGGACCTGCTGTAGGAAGTTTCTGTGGTACATAAATATGACTTTAACTTCCAAGCTTGAGGAGTCTCCAGGCTTTGTCTCTGGAGGCTTATTCCCTTGGAACACTGAAATGCTTTTCCCCTGACCTTCACTTTCTACCCTTTTCTGTTTTACTTTCACCAAGGAATGTTTTTATATTCTGGTTGTACACTTTTGGGAATAAATAATATTTTAAAAAAAAACCAGTCTGCTTTTCATTTGTGATTTGCTGTGAGCAGTGGGATTTCCTCTATCTGGGGTAGCAGAAAACCCCTGTGGACTGGTGAGGTCCATATCTGGGGCAGGTTGCTGCTCCTGGATGAATATCCATGGCCTTCAAAAGCCAATCCAAAGTGCTGTTCTTTCCAAACCATCTCTGTAGGTGCAGGGTACCAAGCACAGACCTGTTTGAGGCTGGTACAACTTCGGGCAGGTGTTGGCTCCAGGGCTGCTGACATTTAAAGCAAAGGAGGACTTACTCAGACACAGGTTTCACAGAAAATTATTCATGAATGGGAGAGAAACAGTATATCCTAGAACTAACAAGAGTGGCAGCACCAGTCTATCTCTCTTTGAGCATTTTATATCCTCCTTTAGCTTTTATACAAGGAAATTTTCATACTGCATCACATTTAGGTTTAATACATTGCCTTCAAAAGATCCTTTATTCTCCTGGGATTTTTGGCAGAAAAAGGTGGGCAAATATTCTTGAGCATGGCAAGAGCACTCGGATTCAGGTGCAGGTCTAGCTCATGCCTTGCTGTGGCTTATCAGGGCTGGCTTAGTGCTGGATGCCAGGATGTGTTATCCTGCTGTGCACTTAAACTGACAGCAGTCACTTAGGGGATGATTTATTGCCTGGGATCAGCCCTTTGTCACTGCACACACTTAGTGCCCTGTGCTTCAGTGTTCAGTCAAGGGTCCCCTTCAGCAGAGACTGCAACTGGCAGCACCTTGCCCCTGCCTGACCCTGAGGAAGTGCTTTTTTCTCTGCTGGAGTGGCAGGAGTGGCAGTGCCCAGTGTGTGTGTGTCCGTGTGTGTGTGTGATGTCCAGCAGTGCCCACAGTGCCTCTCAGACAGCTGCAGGACACGAGCCATGTGCTGAAGAGCCCACAAGGGCAGATGTCAGCAGAGCCAGGGGGTGCACCCAGAGCTTGTCCTGGCATGTCCATGGAGGGGGGCTGCAGCTGAGGCAGTGACAAGTTCACCTTTCCACCTCTGGTGCTGTGCTGGGGTCATGCACTGCAGACACCTCGTGCTAAGAGCATAGGCAAGTACCATTGTTATTTTCTGGCTCCAATTTCCCACTGCCTTTTGTTTCAGGTACCAATTGGCTGAAACCCGAGCAGCTACTCTGCGGTCCCTGCTGAAGGTCAGTGGTGTGTTCTGAGCTGGCAGTGGTTTTAAAAACAGCACTTGCAGCCTCCTCTATCCCTCTTTTCAGCACCAGCACAGAGTGCACAAAGCAGGAGATGCTATCAGGGCTTGGGGCTCTCCCACACTGAATTTTGGAGGGTTTTCCTTTTAAAAATCACAGCATCTCCCCAGGAGTTGAACACAGGGCTGTGGCCAAGCTTTGGTGACAGCTCACTTTTGAAGCATATCAATGCATCTGGAATACAGATGCTTCCCAGTCCTCATGAGCTTGGTGAGCCATCAGCTGTCTCTCCACTACTGCTGGAAGATGATGAATTATAAACACCACTTAAAAGCCTAAGAAAATATCCCTGGATTAACACCAGTGGCAGTGAGGGCAGGAAAGTGAACTGAGGGACCATTAACACTTAATGGGATATAGCCTAGGAACAAATAGATGTTTGTCACTTAATACCACGGCATTTAAAGTATTTTCCTTTCCTTGTTGACTTCTCTCACCCACCACCACAGCCCAGCAGTTTTCCAGGCTGCAGTGACCCCTTAGTCGGTGGGGCTTGGCCCTGTGTCAGCAGGTGGGGATGCTGCAGACGGGGGAATGGCTGCCCTGGGGGACGTGTGACCAAGCATCCAAGTGCCTGGCTGGTCTGTGGCAGATGCTGTGACAGGAGGAGGGTGTCTCAAGGGGTACATGCCATCCATGGGCTC
This sequence comes from Climacteris rufus, assembly GCA_013398175.1. Lineage (NCBI taxonomy): Eukaryota > Metazoa > Chordata > Aves > Passeriformes > Climacteridae > Climacteris > Climacteris rufus. Next base: position 868,246 of record VZRZ01004550.1, read on the forward strand.
CTGCACACTCTGTAAATGTTAAGCATTACTTCACAGAAATTGAAGGGTGTTGTAAACAACCCACTACAGGCTGAAAACAAAGACTCAAGCTGTTAAGGGGGGTGCCCTTCGCCATACCAGCATGCTGGCTGTTTGTACATTTTGTGAAAGCAGGAATTGCCCTGAAATTGTTGCTGGAGTTGAACAGAGAAGAGTGTGTGGATATGGGCTGAGGAAGCTGAATGAGTGTCACATTGTGTGCAACTGGTTGTTAAACTCAGGTGGTGGTGATGCTGCCCAGACAGCTGGAATAGGCAGCAAGGTTTGGTTTGGTTTGTTTTCTGCTTTTTTGAAGAGGCTACAGCTTCCTAAAGGGTGTTAGTTTAATTTGGGCTTGGATCCAGTTTGGATCTAAGTGATATGGGGAAAGAGAGAAGCATGTTAGAGGCCCATGCTGGAAAAGCAAGAAACCAAGGTTCAATCAGCACCTGGCAGAGATGCTGCACTGGTTGTGAGTTACACCTGGCAAGGGCCAGGCAATGAAGAGCTGTCCCAGCTGTCCACCTGCTGACAGCTGACAGCACAGCCTGTCCATGTGAAGCCCCCACCACAGCCAACCCTCCTTGTGGGGCTGGGAGCACCTGGCCTTTTGCTTTGTGCTCTGCTGGTGCTTCACTGAAGACAGGCTGAGTTACTGCTGCAGTGTTTAAACCACACTCTCTGGTGATGGATTGTTTTCAAGCATAGCCTTAAGAGAAGCTTTTACAGGACTTTTGTGTGTGCAGGCTCTGGTAGGCCAGCAAGGAGGTGTTCATAGAAGAGCACAGTTTAACCCATTGCTCTGATGCAACTGATGCCTTCTTTCCAAGCATCTTGCTAGGAAAATGGAATTGGCCATAAATACTTAATTGGCTGATAACTCTGGCTCACACTGTGTAGCTGGAAATATTCCTCCCCAAATAACTGAGCATCATTTAGCTTGCAGTCAAAACAGGAGGTTCACTTTGGAAAAGGCAAGCGTGGCATCCGCAGTCACCGCTCCCGACAACACTGCGCCTGCTGGTAAATAAGGGCTGCAACCTATGTTTAAAAATAAGAGCTGCTGGGAGTAGTGATTTCCAGCCTAGAGTGTTTTGGGCTCCCTGTGGGATTCCTCCACCAGCTCCTGCTGGAGGATGAGCTGCTAGCAGTTGGTGTGAGCGTGTGTGTGTGTGGCAGCGTGGTGCAGCTCAGTGGGAGTGAACACACATGCCTGATGGTTCAGCTCCCTCTCCTCTGACCCTCAGCCTCTTCCAGCGAGAGCCTTGGGGCTTTCACCCTCACGCTTCGCCTCCTGGAGCCAACAGCTCATATGGAGCAGTCTGCCAGTGCTTCTGCTCCTCGACTCACAGCCCAAGCCCTCGTGGCCGGAGTCTCCCCTCTAGGCTGGGAGGATTCTTGTCCTCCCAGCCCCTTCATACCCACCCAGGCCATGGCCAGATCCCTTTCCCCAAAGTGTTCTGTTCCCCTGCTGCTTTGAAATGGGAGGCAGGGAAAACTAAGGTGTGCAGCCCAGTGGGAGCATCCAATCTCGTGTGCAAGCTCCTGACTTGTCCCAGCTCCAGCTGCTGGCTCCACTGGGATTTGTGCCTAGGAAAGCCTCTGCCAGTCACACCATCTTCCCCTGTGATGAGGTGGCCGTGGCCCACTAAGCCAAGGAGCTGTCACAGGGTGGTGCCTTCACTGTCAGCTGTGCCACCTTATTTCCTTATTTCCCATCTTGGGGTCTGCATCCAGTCCTGCTGGTTTGCTTCCTTCTGAAGGGCTGGACAGCCCTTTTCTCACCAAGAAATACTCCTTGTGCAGGTCCCTCCAGATAATGAACATGACCAAAGGGAATGCAAGCAGCTGGGGAAAGCCACCTCCTGTGGGTCCCTGGGCACTGGGAGGGTCAGTGTCCCCTGAGCAGGAAGAGGGGACAGGCACAGCCCCCTAACCAGCCTGGGCTGGGGGGCAGTGGGGCCAGGAAGAAGCCGAGTTCTCTTGGTGGCTCATGCTTTGATTTAGCATGAAATACAGTTAAGAAATATTTGAGCGTGGCTGCCTGCATCAGAGACAAGCAAATAAGGGATTTACTGGGGTAGAGTCAAAGCAGGCTCTGGGCCCTGCTAATGCTCTTCTTCTCCCATCTGACCTTATTAAATCAGCCTGGTTGTTTCACAAGATGCTTCCTTTGCCTTGCAGCAGCCCACAGCTGCTCTGGAGGGAACAGAGCTGCGAATCCTCTGGAAAGACCAAATGATTCAGTGGAGCACGACCAGAGTGCCAGCAGGGAGTGGGGTGGGGGGGCTGAGCCAGCACACCAGGACTGTGCCAACCCTTGGGCTTGTCTTGCAGGAGCCACCAAATACCCTTTATGCAAAAATACAAATCCTAGGTAAGAAGCTGGTATTTTATGCTGTTCCAATTGCTCGGATGGTAAAAACTCTAGCACTTGGGGAGGGTAAGTAGAGGATTTTGATTAATCCTGCCAGCCTGTTGTCCTTCAGGTGGTACTTGCAGCTTTCCTGGGCCATAAGCCAGTGGGTGCCAGGGCTGTGCTGACAGCCAGGTCGCAGGAGGACACAGGGGGTCTGGCTATGGACAGGCAGGAGGCAGAGGTTTCCTTGGGGTACTGTTACATGAAGGCTCCCTGTTGAAGCAGATTGACTGTGGAGTGCAGTGTGGGAGCTGCTGCATTCCTCAGGCCCTGGTCTCCTGCTGCTGTGGCCTCCTGGGCAGGGAGGGGATGGAAGGCAGGTAAAAGCCTGTGTGTTTTCTGTTAGCACAGAAATCACTGCCTCTTGCCCTGGCTTAGCTCCATCCCTGGACAGTGTCATGCCCTGGAATGACTTGGATTATCCAGGCTGCACCATTAATGCCATAAAAAGTCCATGCCTGCTATGGGCTCAGCAGGGAGAGGGAAGAAGCCTTAGACTATGAGCTCTGAAGCACAGTTCATCCTATGGTTGGCACGAGGTGGTCTGTGACTCCTGGAGCAGGATTAGCCCCTGATCCAAGTGAATGAGCCTCCACGTGTGGTGTGAGGTGCGGGAGAGCCACGGAGCCTGAGGAGGTTCACTTGGCATGGATGCTTTGCAGCCCTGAGATGTGATATTAATTCATTAGTGTCCTCTAAGTAAAGGAGCTCCCTAATTAATTTTTATAGAAGTATCTTTCTTGTTTATACTGATTAATATTAAAAATGCTAATATGTGCTTTTTAATGCTAACCACTGGCAAGGAGACCATGCTATCACCCTTGATTAATGCCAGCTTTCACAGTGTTGACACAGCGTCTTCTCTCTTCACAAACCCCTTTTAAAAATGAAAATACACTATAATGCCACAGTCAGGAGGCTGCCTGGGGGCTGGGGCAGATGTCCTGGCCCAGGCTGTGTGCCTGCCCCTCACCTGCTGGGTGCCACCACAGGGGACAGGGCAGCGTGCCCAGCCTGTGCCGTGCATGCAGATGTCCCCTATTAATCCCTGGTTCCCTGCAGTTTCAGGGCATGCATTTATTTCAGGCTCTTACAGGTTTCCATTTGTATTCTCCCATTTCCACTGCCACCCTCTCGAGGCCAAGGCCAGCAACCAAAGGCGTCATAACAATAAAGCTCGATTGCAAGTGATTTGCTTGGCATCATTGCATCTGCCAAACAGCAATATTAATTTTGTCTCTCAATGAAGGAAATATTCTGCTGATTAGCCACGGGGGCAGCATTTGTTCTAGAAATCAGCCTTTAATAGGCCTTTGTATCACGCTGTAATTCCTATTGCTAAGTCAGGAAGAGCTTTGCATTGACACGCTCAGGGTCTGCACCTCCAGGGATGGACAGGGGGACGGCATGGGGTGAGCACAAACTTGTGGGAAGTCAGAGACCATGGTTTGGTCCGTGAGTGCTGTGGGGAAGGAGGGGACTGAAGCAGGGAACGGCAGCAGGGAATGCCAGCAGGGAGTGCCAGCATCCCCCGGAGCTGCCACTCCTGTGAGGGTCCTGCGGGGCCGCGCTGCCTGCGGCTCCCCCGGCACCTGCGGGGGGACAGGGACGGGCTCACCGGGATGTGGAACCTCCCAGGGAGAAGATCCCGGCCCCAGAGGGGTTGGAGAGCACTTTCTGCCAGAGCACACTGCTGCCACCAGCCACGGCCAGCTCCAGCCTCTGCAGCCAGTGCGGACAGGGATGGGACTCATCTTTGGTCTCACTGCTCAGTGCGGATTCCTCACTCGCCTCTCTTTCAGTTTGGTGGGAGATAATGGTGCTTTTTAAAAAAACACCTCCTCCCGTCCACTTGAAGAGAGAAGCCGGGACAGAATTTTCCCAGGGCTGCCCTGGCAGTGTTAACACAGCTGTGCTGTGAGTATTTAATGTGGGCTGTGCTGAACCTGCACTGAGGATGCTGTAGGGACATCCCCCTGATCCAGCTCAGCATTGCTGCTGCTCTCATACACCAGCCCTGACTAGACCTGCACTTGTGGGTCTGGAGCCCCTGGCAGCTCCCTGCCCACCAACAGTGCTGTGCATTTCCCCCCCTCTCAACACCATTTTCCCAAGCACAGCAATGTGGCACTGGGCTTTGAGCTCTTTTTCTGCCAGGGATCCCACAGAGCATGGCAGTGCCCGTGGCAGCCCAGACGTGGGCACAAGTGGAGCCAGCTTCCATCTGCTGGCTGCTCAGGGGGAGCTGAGTGCCCTGGGCAATGCTGAGGGAGCACATGGCATTGAATTTCCAAGAGTAAAGATGCTTTTAAAAGTATTTTTTTTCATCAATTGCTTAGAAATTTTCTTGAAAGAGCAAGGAACAGGGATTTGGCTGTTTTGGCTGCAGGGACTCTGTATGCTAATAAATTATCAAAAGGGCCAGAGTCTCCCTGAGAGTCCTGCTGTAAGAGATGCTCCAGCTGCCACTCATCCCTTCCGTTGCCCCTCTGGCTGTGGGCACAGGGCCTGTCCCTGTTTACCCATCTCAAGTAGCAACCCCAGCAAGGAAAACTGAGGATGTGACCAGCTTGTACCTCCTCTCCTCTCCTCTCCTCTCCTCTCCTCTCCTCTCCTCTC